>KK115275.1:101399-129652 GCA_000611955.2 Stegodyphus mimosarum | reverse complement strand
CGAATATTTTTAATAAGAGGTTAATATAGTAATAATAATAATAACTTCCTTTTACGAAGTAATGGAAGTATTATAATCGCAAAAATTTTCAGGTATCATATTTCAACGCAAATACCCATTTTGACTGTCTATATTTAAGTACGTATCTCGCATAACTGATAAAAGGTTAGCCGAAGAATGTTAAAATTTTTGGATACGGGTCTGCTGTAACATCTAGTTGTGCACTTCTCTTTTTTATTGCAATCGGCAGTACCAAATATGCACATACATACATACGTATCTATATACACATAAATACACATACTCACCTCTTTACTAAAAAATTCTTACCGGGCCATGGCCTTTATTTTATGAATCGTTGGGCCGTAGTTATATACTTCCATTTATAGAAATGTTTTAAATGACGAAAATATTCATTTTTTGGAATGTCCAATTTCGAAAAAAATAACGAAATCTAACTTTTAATACAATTTCCCGGTTCCTTTGCTTATATACGCGAAAGTTTTGTACTCGTTATGAAAAACTAAAATTAGAAAATGTTTTGACTCCCATACCACAAAAACTGGCCGGAATATTTAATTTCAGAATTTGCATTTTTGAATGTCCATTTTCAATTTGCCTCTTGAGAGATCGGTTAATTCAGTTAGAATAATTCAAAGATACAAGTTTAAAAGAAGTGCAGCTAGTCTACATCAGATTTTTTCCATATGAAATCGTTTCTCAGGTATACCATGCTGCCGAATTCTGTTCTTTTCTCGAGGGATTACATTTCTGCTAAGCATTTCTGCTGAGTTGAGGTACTCAGGTAAACAAACTCTGTACTAAAAAAAAAGGGGGGGGAGTTTTACTGTGCCGATTGACGAAATTTTACTTGAGTTCTTCATGTCTGGAAAGTGCGACTTAAAATATGTACTAGATTTATATATAACACTGTTCTAATATAAATATTTTGACACAAAATCGGACTTTTTCATCACATACCGATTTTCTTCCATAGTTTGATAGTGCCAAGTTTCGTAAAAATCGCACGAGTAGTTTTAAAAAAATTAAGCTTTCGAAATTTTATCTTATAATTTATTTTTGATATACATTTATTAATATCTTTTTACTTCCGTGTACGAACTAAAAAGGAAGTATTGTAATCGCGAAAAATTTCGGAAACGAAAATATCCATTTTGACAGCTATCTAATGCAATTTAACGATGTTTTTGCCTGAAATCCTAACGTAAGGACAGAATAAAGGACTTTTTTTCTCCAGGAAAATTATAAAACTGATTTAAAATGGATTCTGAAGAGTTTTTTTCGTGGCGTCTGTGCGTACGTACGTACGCATGTGTCTCGTGTAACTCAAAAAGAGTAGCCTCAGAACGTTGAAATTTTGTATATATGACTGCTATAACATACAGATGTGCACCTCCTATTTTGGTTGCAATCGGCCGCACCAAAAGTATATAAATATATGTATATATCCACTCTGTTACTCGGCTCAGTGAGCTCAGTTTTTTATTCTTATATGTTGGTAAATTGTGCGTTTTTTGCTTAAATTATATTGTTCTTATCTTCCGGTTAAGGTTTTTATGCCTTTAGTAAATTTGCATGCAATATTTGTAGAATTATCTACAATTTAAAAGTTGTTTAAGTGCAGCTGAGCCTAATTATTTTACCATATAGCAGCCAAATTTGCTTACATTTGAAACTTCGCAGAATCAAGGAGGTTAGAATAGAGGGAGGGAGAGTTGGCACTTTCCTCCACTATCGCGGAATGAAACTCTCCCTAACAAGCGGCATCCATGTTTGTTCTATCAAAACATTGCACTACGGCAATTAAACGTACGCGTTTCTAAACTGTTCCGTGCATGTACTTTCCAGTAAAAATATGTTAAATTTATAAGGAAATGCTTCGCTATTGTTAATTTTTTGTTTTAAAATAATAAAGATGATATCCATAATTTTACTATGTACAGAAAATCATTAAGAAATAATTCGAAATCTAAATGCATGTGTATGACATTAAAGCCTTTAAAAATGATGTTTCTGCATATTTCAAGAATTTCTTTAGGCTTTATTAGCAACCTGTTGGGTGTACTTTCCAATTTTTACTTTAAGAAGTGATATTTCTGATTTAATCGCAATATTATCATAATTTATTAAAGAATAATTTCGTATACAAAGTTTTAAGAGAAAGGAAAGAAAGTTATTTTATTTTAGAATGCTTAAATACTTCGGCTTTAAGTTGTAATACACTAAAAGAGAAATTCACATATTTTTTATTGGCTATAGCAGTTGTTGAAATAGCTAATTTCATGAGATTGGCACTTGATGCAAATAGTATTTCATTTTTCTTTCTTTCTTTCTTTGATACAAATTTATTTCTAATAAACTTTTTCTAAATGTGGTAATATTTACATAGTCTAATTAACATGCAAAATGGTATTATGTTTAACAATTTCAAGAAATCAACACGAACTAAAAATAAGTTAATTTTATTTTCCAAACAATGATTTTATGTCAATTTATTCTTATTTTGAAATATGCTTTCTTAATTTACTGACATATTCTTGAAATTAATGTAACATTATCCTTTCATTAAGACTGAAGGAAAGATATTTTGGAAATCATTACAACGTCTTTCCACATGTTCAATTATGCAAATATTTTGCTTACTTTTACCGCTATACTGCCCAGAAATTTGCAAGTTTATGCAAAAAAGTTTTAACAACAGAACAGTTTATGTTGACCAAATGCACAAATTATATTCATAACAGTTCACAAAACTTAAAAATGAATAATAATTAATACATAAAGAAAAGCATTACTTTATTTAACACTTTTAAAATTCATAAAAAGAATAACAATTGGTTTCTTACTTTTCATGAAAATTGTAAAATGAATCATCTAAAATGTTCAAATTATACAGTTTAAATTCTGTTTAAATGTATCATTGTATGTTAAGGAACGAAGATAACAGCTGTAAGCAGAAACATTAAAATGTATTTAACATATTTTGATTGTTATTGTCCTTTTTTTTTCACATCTGGAAAGAAACTAACATGAAATGTGATATTTTTCAACATATTTTTCAAATTACATTAAAAAAATCAATACTTACGCATGAAAAGTAATCCCAAGAATCTTTTTTGAAACTCGATTTGTGCATCCATATATGCAACACAAGTTGACATGCTTGAAAAAGAAGAAAAAAAAATGTTGCAATGACGTACTTACTGTACGTCACAGGGACAGCAGTAACATGGCCGCCAAGCTTCATGATTTGAGTTGAACCTTCCCTCCTTCTATTCTAACCTTCTTGAGCGGAATAGTGATAGAGAAACTAAGCTTTATGGCAAAAAAGATAATGCCGTCTTTTATTATTGCGAATGAGATTTATTCCGGTGATGTCGGAGGTCACGTGATGTATGCATAGCTAATGTAAACAAACAAGGTAATTTCGCTGTGTTGGATTTATTGAAATTTTAGTTTGCTCTTAATTCTTTATGAAATTTGTAATTCAGTCGTTGTTTTGTACCAGTTTTGTTTGCAGGAGAGTTAAAAGCTAATGCCGTTTCATCCATGTTTATTATTTGCGATGGAAGTTTTTTTTTTTTTTTTTTTTTGGTGTGCCAATAATATCTGTCACATATTTTAGAAAAGATGCATTTTTATCCTGCCAGTCCATTGGTAATTGTTGCCCAACTGTTGTTCTAGTATGCACAGAAATATTTTTCTTTTTTTCATAAATCTGCTACACCGAAAAGGCCCTCCTTTGAAATCATTTATGTTCATTTTTTCCCCCCATAAATTTTGCTTGTAAGCGAATTTTTGCAGTCGAAATTGCCATTCCCTTTCCTCATTCCTCCTTTATCCAGTTTGCAATGTCATCCTCTAGATTCGGCCTACTTACAGTACCACTTTTTTTGGCTCTTTTCTGTTGTGGCATATTTTTAAAAGTTCTTTTTCAGTTCTCCAACGTTGAATGCATCTCTTGTCCACATCAAACTCTCGAGCTGCTGCTCAATTTCTAATTTGTTCAGCATGTGAAATTACATTAAGCTTAAAACCAGCAGTATAGCTTCTGTGCCGTTTAGGTGCCATTTTAAAAAATTTTCCGTTCCGTTCTTAGAAACTATCCAACAAGTGCTTGTACCCAAACTGATGGGATCTGTATCTGGCAGAATGCCAAGAAAATCAATTCGTGCTGAAGGGGAGAGATGCCAGAATTCGTTATTGCAATGCAGGTGGTGTTCCCCTTTGAAAAAGCCTTTGCAAATTGCAGGAGATTTACAATGGAAAAGGCAGGGGTGGGGAGAGGATGGGTCCTGGAAGATTCATCGAATGGCAGAGAAGAGAGACTGGATGAGAATGCTGATTTGAAAGAGGGAAGAATGTTCTGAGATACCGTTTAGGGTGAATAAGGTACGTAGGTCTGTTCAAGGGAAAGAATGTAAACAAAGTTTGTAGAAAGCAACTGAGTGGTCTTTTGTGGGAGAACAGCACCATTCTATGCACAATGACAAGGTTATCCAAACTATGTACAATAACAAGGTCATTCAAACTATGCACAATGACATCATATGAAATTTTTTTTTTTAGTGCACCTAAGCGGCACATGGGTAGAAATGCTGCCCCCGCTGAAAATTTTAACTTTTAAGCATGTAAATGCTGCGGCATTTCTTCCGGAAATTACGGTAGTACTAGGATCCATTATCACGGTATTATCCATAAATATATATCGAAATATATGACGTTTGTTTTCTACTAAAATATGGAACATACATGAAAATTCCCATTATAAGAGAAATAATCAAATGTTAACAAATATTGGCTTGATTAAGCTTATTACACTTAGGCAAAACCATCCAGGCTGCCAGCCTGTTCACCTGGGTTCGAGCTATCAGCATTCAGCAGTCTTCAACCACTGGCAGAGCCTTTTATATTTTTTAAGTATCTCTTGTATAAAATTCTGAAGCTGAGAAGAGTCCTAATTGTTGTTGTTTTTCAGGGTAAACAATTAGCATTGGTAATTAACTGTTTTATTAAATATATATATATATATATGTAATCATATTTAATGGGAACTTTGAGGCTGTTTGGCAGCACTTGGTAATTTTAAATTCAGATTAGAAGATGAAAAATACAGTCTCGAGTCCGATCTTATGCTGGAAAATCTGTTCCTATGCTTATTTTTGAAGTAGGTTTGGGATGGAAAAGACCTCTTTATTGATATGGTGAGTATGAATGGTAACAGAATTGCCTTGTTGAGTAGTTTAGATGTTTTTCTTTCAAGTCAGTCCAGAATACTGATAAAGATGCATACTGGAAATACCTTACTCTGTAAAGAAACATAATCCAGTGGTCAGATGTTCTACATTTTGGAAAATACTTTTTGAAAGTTGCCTTCAGTCCATCAGATGTTGTATTACTCAATATTTTTCCAGAAATAAAATTTTATTACCAAAAACAATGCCAGATTGCCTGTCTGATTTGTCCAAAAATTCTCAAAATATACCTATTATTGTGTGTCGGCTGGTGGTATTATCCCTTAAAATATGTACCTAAACTGAGTTCAAAATATTCATACCTTTTTAAATTAAAATTTTGTTTTTTGTAATGAAATATTTGGATTAGAAATGTCAGTTGCTTCAATAGTTCTTTAACTTTTGTCATTTATGCAATCAATCCATCAATGACCACCATTACACCTTTTTTCTACCCATGGGTATGCCTACCACAAGAGAGAGAAACACTGCCCTAAGAATGACTGTCACTGCCCTGACATGCTGCAGAATGTACACAGGCCCCGTTCCAACTTTTTTGTACCCTGGGGCTATAGGTGGCTTTAGTGTCTTCTGTAAATTAAACATATTAATAAATCCAAGTGAAATAAACTATATATTTTATTGTCACGTATAGAACATCTTACCTGGTGCCTTCCAAAAATCTTATATGGCTGTCTACATCAATGCTTGGAGCCAGATCTGAGCATATAGTCTTTGGAAAACAACTTTTTCTCCTTATTCATAAAGGAAGGCAAAACTTTGGAGGTTTCAAAGTTCTGGTTTGGATTTTGGAGTTTTACAGTTTATTTTTGCTAGTAGAAATAAAATAAGAAAATAGGTAAAATTATTTAAACCTAAATGTAGTGTAACATTTGTAATTAAAAATTTAAAAAAGAAAAAGTAAAAAGAAATCTGAAAAAGAAAGAGATTCTGAAATCTCTGGTTTTATTTGCCATTTGTGGAAAAAATTTAATATTTTCAAATTCTTACCAAATCTCTAAAATTTAGAAAAGTAATTGCAGAAATACACTTTCAGGATGTGGTATTACTCTGTAGATACCAGTCTTTTGCTATTTTTAATTTCTCCCAGTTTTGATCCATATGATATTGTATCCAAAGATATCATATTCTTTCTTGCCTTACCAACCTTTTAAGAAGAGTTTCAGATCATCATAGTTTAAGTGCTCCCATTCCACAAAGCTACTATGTGCTAGAGTTATAAAATGTCTGATCTATGATGTTATCTTGATCTATGATAAGTTAATCCTTTTTATTTTTAATAAAATAATCAATTATTAATTTCAAGAGCATGATCAGTCATGTTGAATTAAAAAATCCTTGACTCGTGTTACTATGATAGGTTTTGTACCTATAAAATATATTAGTAGGAAATATAATAGTTTAAATTTTCATATTTTAAAATCTTCAGTTTCTGAAATTATAATTACTTTCAATATTCATTTTCATGAAAATTTTAATGGCTGTATATAGGAAATTCATGTATGTTAAGTTAATCATTGCAATTTTTTATATTTGTATATTGATGTAAAATTTTTTAATTTCAGAAAATGTCCTTATCACTTAGCTATAGCTATTGCCAAAGATGTTGCTCAACATATAAATGTATATATTTCTGAACAATCTAAATTAGAAAACGAAGGCGCAGAACAAAAAAATTGTAAGTATGTTTGACCGTGGTCTTCGTTCAATGATTAGTAACTTGTAATATTCTCTTTTGAATTTTAGTTTATTTTCTCATATCTTTTATTTTCTTTGCTTTTATTTTCATTATTATGCATCTTTCAATGCAACAATAAAACGTGTTTTATTCAGAAATTTTTACAAAATGTTCTCGTGGTTCATACATTTAAAAAAATGGAACGCATCCACATTTAGTTATGAAACCAAGGAGGAAAATTTTTAATTCTGGATGGAAAGTAATGGAAAATTTAGCTTCATATTCAGCAGAGAGCACAACTGCACTGTGGTGAGACAACACAGAATTACTGAAAATGGATTATTAAATTAATCATTCTGAAGCCCAAAAGAAGTTTCATTGCAAATTTGGTGTAGTGCAAGACTGACAGAATTGCTGTTTTTTGCAATCGCAATGCAATTTTAATTGTTTTTGTTTATAATAATTAAATTGCCATTTGAAAATTGACTGTACAAACACATGATGCATTTTATAAATTTTATATTAGGAAAGAAATATGTTGTGATAAGTATTAAAGGAAGTGGTAATATGTGTTGTATAAAAATCAGTAAATTATTTTATGAAAAAGCTAGTTAGTATCAAAATAGGCTTGTAATGGCTAGGGCTATTGTTCTGAGAACTGTGATTGAAAGCAGTACCAATTATATACACTCATTGCCATAAAATTTTGCACACCAAGAAAGAGTTGTCGGAATGAAATGAAATTTTACATATGTAAGTACTAGGGATTGCAATTTCGGACCAAAAGTTCAATACCGGTATTCAGTATTTTTTAGATCTTAATACCGGAAGTAGGAATTCTAGAAAAAGAATGAAAACAAAGTTGTTTCTTTGTTTTATTTGCCAGTTTTATTAGAGTAAATATTACAAAAAAATAATTTGTAACTTGTAAACTATAACAGTATATAAAGAATCAAAAACATAAAGAAACAAGGAACATCTTATGTATTTAAATCACAAAAAAAGTGTAAATATCACTATTCAGTCTGTGGTACTATTACAAATTTTTGAAATGTGATCTTAAAAACATAATACATCAATTGTACTGTCATTAAGTATGGAACATAATTTTTTGCAAAACTTACCAGCTGTCGAAAATGTTCTTTCAGCATCCACACTAGTTTGTGGTTCTGTTAGCAATGTGCGATATAATTTTTCCAAATATTTACCTCTAATTCCCTCATCTTCAAATATATCGGATACCATCTGACCAGAAATTGATTTATATTTGTATTGTATTTTGGTTTGTTGAAATTTTTTTAGTTATCGCTATTTCTAATTTTTGTTCAAGAGACAATTCCTTTTCACTACCGATATTGAGATTACTGTCATAATGTACCGAATTTTTCTGAATGTGGATAGGTTTATAGGTAAAAAATTTAAAGAAAATTTCTGTAGACTTGATCAAATTTGATTTGGTTAGTCTCTTTTCTTCTTTTTCATTTTCATTTTTAAAATCATAATAATGATGTAAATACTGTAAAACATTTTCTATTTCGGTATGCCTCTCTTCTGTGCGATTTTTGAATATAATATATAATTCTTTAGATAGTGATGTGTGCTGTCTACTGTTCTTTCAGTTTTACGAACGAACTACGAAATGAATGCGAAATTCCAAAGGCGAAGACAACAATTGACAATTCTGATACGAATGCTACCTTTGTTTTGATGAGTTTACACATCGGTGGTTAATTGATCCTGTTAGGTACACAAAATTGACGATGACATTTTTGATTTATATTTTAAAAAAACACCAACAAGATACACTGTAATACAGCAGCATCGCAACGGCGAACGAACAATTACATAATGTAAACACAATATTCGTTTGGCGTAACAGCGCCCTCTACACTATAAAAGTTGCAACACACCCCGCCTGTACTCTGTTAAGAGTACACTAAATTTACACATCAATAATAAATGTTCATATAATCACAAATCAATACTGAAAGTTATATTACAAATTAATACTATATGACACAAACACATAATATACATAACTGCTAAACTTCAAAAGGATAGATCAGTTGGACGGGTCTTCGATAAAGTCCTTGAGAAGTACGAATCAAACATAAACGCACATACCCATCTACCTTTATAAACTTTTTCTATAATTCCAAGTGGCCATAATAATTTTGATTTCGTCGACCCCTCCAGCAATACAACCTCACCCTTTTTAAGATTCCTTTCAGGAGATGGGTTTAGAAAAGTGTGCGCAGAACGTAATTCAAAGAGATAATTCTCCTTCCATTTTTTCCAAATTTGTTTCAAAAGGTTAGTTTGATACAATTTTCTCCTAGTCAAAGTCTGCCTGTTAAATGGTTCATTCCTGAAAAGGTCGGCGAAATGTACAGGATAAGAAACATTTTCTTGCCCTGGAAACAAGAAATGGGCAAGTGTGAGAGCTTGTGGCTCTTTTATTTCATTGTGGACATAAGTAAGAGGTCTGTGATTTAGAACTAACTCAATTTCTGACAGAATAGTCATCATTTCATCGAAGTTAAGAAGAGCCTTTCCGAGAACCTTTCTTAAAGGTTCTTTGATGCTTTTCATAAGCCTTTCATAAAATCCACCCCACCAAGGCGCATGAGGCGCAATATATTGCCAAGTTATGCCGTTTATTGAAATGAACTCTTTTAATTTTGAATCGATTATAATTTTTGCAAATTCTTTCAGAATTTGATTAGTGGCTCTGAAGCTCTTAGCGTTGTCGGAAATGATAACCTTACAATTTCCTGTCCTAGCTAAAAATCTCTTTAATGACAAAATAAAATTTTTTGTTGACATATTTGTGATTAATTCAATGTGCACAGCTCTAGTTACACTGCATGTAAATAATGTTATGTAAGCCTTTTGAGGCGTATCATTTCCAGATTTTATTAAAACTGGGCCGGTAAAATCTATTCCTGTTACAGTAAAAGGAGGGTTTTCAGTAATTCTATTTTTTGGTAGTTGACTAGTTATTTGTTTAGCTGGTTTGAACTTATATTTTCGACAAATTAAGCAGTTACCTAACACTCCTTTTACAATCTGTCTACCTCGTGTAATCCAAAATCTAGACCTAATTTTGGTGAGCGTAAATGTCACTCCACCATGAAAAATTTTATTATGCTCTCGAATAATAATTAATTCTGTAAATCTAGATTGCTTAGGAAGAAGCACAGGGTGAGCCTCATCCTTTGTAAATTCTCCTTCTTCTAATCTTCCTTTTATGCACAATACACCACAACTGTCGAGAAATGGGGCTAAATTCGAAAGTGGAGATTCTTTAGGAATCGACTTACCATTTTTAATGTTCTGTAATTCTAGGTTAAACTCAATGTTTTGCTCATGTTTTATCCAGTCTAGTTCTGCATTTTGAAGTTCTTCAGCTGTGAGGGGACCTGCTACTGTTTGTCGTTTTTGAAGTTTACTAACAAACCGTTTAACAAGTGCAGTTACTTTTAGTACTTTTAACAAACAACTATATTTTCTTAAATCTAAAATAAATTCAGAATTTTCTACCAAACATTTATTTTGCACTGTTTTTTCAAATTCCGTTTTTAGCTCTAAATCTACGTCTGTAGATTTTAAGTTCTCCCTTTCAGTTAGCCAGTATTCAGATGACTGACTGAGCCACTGTGGACCGTGCCACCAAAGCTGGTTCAAAGCTAAATTTGCTGCAGAAATTCCTCTGGACAGGATATCTGCAGGATTATCTTTTCCAGTGAGCCCAATTGACATCTGATAAAGACTGAATTTCTTCTATTCTATTTTTTACGAAAGTTTTGTATTTTCTAGATTGTCCCTTAATCCAACATAACGTAATCACCGAGTCGGTCCAAAAATAACTAGATGTATTAAATTTTAAACATCTACTTACTTGACGGGCTAATCTTGCGGATAACAAAACTCCCTTTAATTCTAGTCTTGGTAATGTAAGACCTTTCAGAGGAACTACACGACTTTTAGAACAAATAAAACTAATACTTATTCTTCCATCTTCAGCTGTAGCTCTTAAATACAGCACGTTCAAAGGCTAAAAGAGAAGAATCTGAAAAAGAATGAATTTCAAATGAAATAAATTTACAGGTCAAATTTGACAAATAACATCTAGGAATCATGACATCTTCTAAGTGTTCGACTTCACTGCACCACAACTGCCACTTGTGATCCAGTGACGATGGAAGTTTGTCTTCCCAGTCCATATCATAAGTCTATAGTTCTTGTAGAATGCACCTCAATTTTATGATGAAAGGCCCTAAAAATTCGATAGTATCATAAATATGACCCACTACTCGAAGAATAAACCTTTTCAAAGCAGTTCCGTTCTTGATAAACTTTGATAGTTTTTTCACGTTGAAATATATACTGTCCGCATCTGGGTCCCAAACTAGACCCAACACCTTGGATGGTGAGTTAAATCCTGTACCTGAGTTCTTCTCCTCATCGATGTCGACCTCAGCATCCTTCCACAGCTCACGAAGTTTCAGGGAATTGGTTTTCCATTTTCGTAATATCATGCTACCTCTTTTGAGAATTTCCACACTTTCAGTAGTAATCTTCAAAGCCGCTTGCAAGTCTTCTTCACCTCCAACCAAATCATCGACATAAAAACATTTTGACAATAATTAGCAAGTATCAGGAAATTCCTGTTTACATTTATCAAAATGATATTTCAGAGTTGCTGCTAATAAATATGGACTTGGTTTCAGTCCAAATAAAACTCTACTAAAGTTCTGTCATTAGGATCGATAAAAATTTGTAGATATGCTTGCTTTATATCAGCTGTGAAGGCGATTGTATTTTGCCGAAACTTTAAAATCATTTCAAATAGATTTGGATATAAATTTAGTCCTTTGAATAAACAGTCATTAATCGAAAGTTGTCCTCCTTCATGAGAAGAACCATGAAACACGATTCTAAGTCGACTAGTAGATTTGTCCTCGCGAATAACCGCATGGTGGGGTAAGTAGAATGACTGCTCAGAACATGACAACTTAATATCTGACGACGAGTTCTCAATAATACCTTCCTTACCTTCCTTACGATAATCATAAATTACCTTTTTATAATTAAAAAAAAAAAGATATCATTTCTAAATCTCCTAACCAGACCTTCAAAACATTTCCGAGCCACTTCCCTATTATTCGCCAATTTCTCCTGCATACCTTGTTTCCACGGTAACTTTACACAATATCTTGCATCTATGAACCCAACAGAGTTATTAAATTCCTCAAGTATTTCCTGTTCCATTAAAGTCAAACACTCCGTTTCTTTGTTTGTAATAACTAAACTTTCCAGTTCCCAGAAACGCCTGAGTTCTGCTGATACAGTGCTTTGATCACCCTACACTACGTTTACAACAGTAGTCTTACTCAGATCATCACAGTTTCCTTGCAAGGACCATCCAAGTTCAGTGTTTACAGCTACCAATGACGCATTTAATCTTTCAAAACCTTTTGTCAAATTCCAATAAAAATCTGAACCTATTAACAAGGAAATTGCAGTGAAGACTTGATTATATCCCCACGTTAAAGTGAATCCCTTAGCTTCCATTTCAGCCCTCGTACTTTCATTCGGCAAATTAATCGTAGCCCTCGAAATTTCATCTGTTTCCAAAGCCAGTTACAACTTCATTTCCGTCCAAGATATTTCGCAATCTCACTTCCACTCTGCGACAAGTTTGCAACCAAGGATCCTTTGCTCCAAACGAATAAATCTTTAATGTTTCTGACCCTAGACATTTTAATCCCAACTTCATAGATACATTTCTTTTAATAAAACTCTTTTCCGTCCCATTATCAAACATTGCAATAATTATACCTGATGATTTGTGACCAATAATTTCTGTCCTAACGCACTGCAATAAAATCACATTCCTATCATTTACAACTGAATTCGAAATAGTAGGCTGAATTTCCACTTCCTTTGGTTTTTCATCTTCAGGATTCGAATTAGATTTACATCTGCTAGAGTTTTCAAATTTAAAACAAATAGCTTTGGCATGTCTGCCAGAACAGAATGAATACTGTTGAGCATTACATTTTTTCACAAAACAGTTTGTGGTACAACACATCAAACATCTCTTTTCCTTAATTAATTTATCCCTTTTTTGTTGTACTGTCATATTTTCACATTCAGTCTTATAGTGACCATGACCGCAAAATAAATAAACTTGAGAAGTTTTCGCCATAAATTCTGTTACTGACACGTGTTGATTGCTACGACTCCGAGGTAAATTCCGTTTCTGGTTTCGAAAATTATTTTGTTTGTGTAGGTTAGAATTAAAATTATTATATGAAGATACATTATTGGAATTAATATGGAACGCTTTTTCTCTTGCACTTATGGCATTATGTAAAAATTTCATCAATTCCCGTAAATCATGACAATTATTTATATTTTGCTTCGAAAATTCAAGAGCCAATTCTCCTGGCAGATTTTTTAGTATTATGTTAGTCAGCATTGTTGTGTATGTTTCCGATTTGACATTCAATTCCTCTAAACATCTAATTTGAGTTTGGGCTTCAAAATAAAGGTTCCGAAGAGCCTGAATGTTAGAAGCATTTTTTACGGGAGTTAGATTTAATAAATTTGACAAGTGAGCATTTATTAAAATGTCTCTTTGTCCAAATGTTTCGGAAATTAATTTAACAGCCTGTTTGTAATTTTCTGGAGTAATTGAGAAGCCTTTAATGCTAGCAAGGGCTCTACCACCTAACAACGATTTTAAATAGCAAAATTTGTCAACATCAGTTAAATTAGAATTATTATGCACAGAATTCTCAAACTGATTCCAAAAATCTAAATATTCTGAAGGCTCACCATAGAATCGAGGAAGCGAAAGTTTAGGGAGTTTAGTTCTGTTTTCTAAATGCACAGTTTTATTTTCTACAAGAACATTTTCTGGGTTTAATGTTTGTTCACATGACTGATATTGAACCTTTCCGATTGATTTAATTTTGTTTTGCAATCTGACTTTAACTGGTATTATTTTTTCGTTATAATCATCTACCGAACTAATTTCATCCTTAATTTTGCTTTCTTCCTTCAACAATTCATCAATGTCACTATTTAGAATGTTAACAATTTCGATTTTACTATTCAACTGTTTTAAATATGAATCACATACATCTATGTCGATATCAGATTCATTGAAATATTTGTTTATTTTTTCTACTAACTTTAGAGTTTGTTCTCGATGTGTGCCACGCTTAGTTCGCAGCTTTAACTATTTAGCCATTTTCACAATTTCTAGCAACAAATTTTACCCTTCGAATACTTTAGCAATAAATAAATTCTAATTATAGAATTCTAAGAAAACAAATTGTAATTTTCAACAACAAATCACACTTTCAGCATTAACACCAAATTCTAAGAAAATACAACAGATTCTTACTTGCAAATACGTTCGAACTTTCTAAACATATATGCAAACATTCAGTATATACGAAAACGAAAGTTTCAAATTTTTAACTAAAACAAGATCAACGACATCAAATAGCTTTACTGCTTCAAAACTTCAACAATTACAAAATATTCTATTCAAACAAATTTTCAACAAAACTATTTACTCACCCCACCAAGCGACGTTCCCGGACGATGTCACCACATGTTACGAACGAACTATGAAACGAATGCGAAATTCCAAAGGCGAAGACAACAATTGGCAATTCTGATACGAATGCTAGCTACCTTTGTTTCGACGAGTTTACACATCAGTGGTTAATTGATCCTGTTTGGTACACAAAATTGATGATGACATTTTTGGTTTATATTTTAATAAAAGGCCAACAAGATAAACTGTAATACAGCAGCAACGCAATGGCGAACGAACAATTACATAAAGTAAACACAATATTCGTTTGGCGTAACAGCGCCCTCTACACTATAAGAGTTGCAACATTCAGTGACTGCAACATAAAATTTATTATTGCATTAGCTGTTAATAAATTAGAATCTTTCCAACATAATGTCTCCATAGCCAGTTTTATTGGAAGCAGAGCTGATACAGCTCTAGATATTAAGTCGAATTCACTATCGGAAAAATTGTTTGCAGATTTAAGTCAATTATTGCTTTTTGGATTGGATTTTTCAGTTTCAAAAATCGTTCCATCTTTAGGAGTAAACTGTTCCAACGTGTTTTAGAATCTGATATTAATATATGTTCTGTTTTTTTTTTCAGTTAGTATATATTTTTGTAATAAGGCATTTTTTATAGGGAAATGTTTAAATATATTAACATTTTTCCAAACTTTATTAATTATAGGAAGCAATTTTTGTTAATATTTCATCCTTATTAGCAATATCTTCTTCAATAATTTTACATTGTCATTATCTTCATTGTCAGTATCACTCTCACTGTCTTTAAAGCAGGAATCAGAGGTTTCTATGTCCACAGTATTTGGGTTTTTCTGTTCTCTATTCTTTTTTATCATACATCTATTACTAATTGAATTCCATGAGCATAGCACTATCGCTGATTTGCACCAATGAACTTTTCAACTTTTTTTATAACCGTTGCCCCATCAGTCATTATAGATACAATGTCTTCTTTCTGGGATAAACCATGTTTTCCTAATTTAGATTTAAGCACTTCCACACATTTTTTAGCTGGCATGCTTCCCGAGACGTGTAAGTCCTATATTCTAAAATTTTGTTGCTTGCCTACCTGAGCGTTTCCTTAGCAAATGATTAAGCACACTCAAACAAGCTCTACATACCTGTTTTATACTCTAAGAAAAATGAAGTGCGATGCCTTTTAGTGGCATTATGCAATGCACAGTCACGCTGCATTTCTAAACATTTGCATATCTACCCGACATGTACCTTCATGTCAAGTTTCGTTATGATCCCACAGTTATTTCTTAGTGTGGAAATTTGAATGGCAATGAATGTACCTTGAAGGAAACATGTAATGCAATAATAATATTCGTTAATTTCTTATATGAATTAAAATTTTAGAGTATGTTGCATAACTGGATCGCTACTATATAATTTTTTATGCTCCACATTCATACAATTTTGGTGCTGAGATTGAGCAATCAGAATCATAAGACAGTCATATTTGTCAGTCGTACATTTGAGTGGAAATATGCCTGTGTTATTAAGTTTATAATAAATAATTTTTAACTTTAAATCATCCATGTCATTAAAATAACTTTTCATTTATTAATTTGTTAAACAGTGAGATTCAACAGTAAAGCTGAATGTAAAATTTTAAATAACTATATGTATTAACAAGTAGAGTTGCCTCCAGAGGCCATAACAAGCAAGAGCTAGACTCTCTCTGCGGAAGTGATGGCTGGTTTACGATAGTTTAAATGCAGCCACCAAAGGGAGCTTACTTACCACTGTGCTTGTAGTTTGTAGAGGTTCTAAGGATTTAGGAGTTTTCCGTCTTGTAGGATGATAGTTACAAAATAGGACAGGATGGGGAGGAAGAAAAAAAGAAAGAAATTTGAAATAATATCTGAGTATGTTTTGAAAGAAAAATGTTATTGTATTTAGTAGTAATCAAAAAGGAAAATAGCTACAGTGTGAATAAGAATCATCAAGTAAGAAACATTATAAAAAAGATGTATTTATTTCTGAGAGACTTATGGTTCTCAACCTGTCTTATCCTAACACCTCTTTCACCACTGAAAGATCATTCTCTCCTTTCCAAAACTTGAAAAATGCCAGTCCATTTATGTAGGAAGTAATTGCATTTACGAAATATAGGAACAGTTCTATTGATGACAACAGTAGTGAGATTTAGTAATTTAATGATGAAAACAGGCGAACGTAATTAACACAAGATAACACATAAAAAGAAATAAGAAGAAAATAAGTCTGTCCATGGTATCATAAAAATGGAATAACATCATATTAGGCAGAATCACATCATAAAAAAAGTTCAGAGTTCTTTCGCTTTTTCAAATTTCATCATCATCCCCGTTTAGCGTCTCGTCAGCCGAGATGGTTGTATGATCTTGTTGGTGAGCATATTGCCATTCTTAGATATAAAAAGAAGCTTATAAACACATTTATTTAGATTTCCATTATATTTTGATGCGTTTTATAAATTAAACAGTAAAAAGTATAGAAATTGTTCATAAATATCAAAACTTGAATAAAAGTAGTTTTTTTATATTCATGAATTAAAGCTAAATACTAAACAGCTAAATAAGAGAGTGGCCACGTTCTTCTGTGAGACTATGAAGTTTGGCCTCAAGGGGTGATTCCTCTATAATTGAGGACTGTGTGTTAGACTTTAATTTAGTGTGACTTTAGATGTGATTTATAAATAGTATTAATGTGGTAAATATTCAGAATGATTAGAAAGTACATGTTTTTACATGCTTCTTGCAAACAAACATAAAATTTTCCAGTTTCTTCTGTTTCACTAACTTTATGAAAATTGATAGCTTTAATATTAATTTTGCAGCATGTGATTTCTATCTCACACAAAGTAAAAAAATTCTGCATATTTAGTTTGAAATATATAGTCATGTTTTGAAACAGGAAAGATTTGTGTTATGTTTTTTAAAAAGAAGTATATAAAAGGTATGCAACTTTTCAATTTAAATTATTTTATTATGCATAGATTTGCCCAGTCATGCTTAAAATTTGTCATTGTTAATCAGTTTATCATAGTATATTAATTAAAATTTGTTAGTTATCATTTACAAAACAGTTTGATGGAAAACATGATCTGTTGTCAGTTTGAAAGTGAATTAATATAGCTATATTTTCCCCGCTTTGTGAATTAATAAAAATGGATATAGGGATATTTTATTTTATAATATAATGGATATTTTATAAGTGAATGATAAATATGAAAGTAAAATTTTTATTTGATGATTTAGATCTGAATACTGTGGCACTGTATTCTGAAGCAATTAACAAGTTGCCATCTGTCTGCCATTCTTTCTTGGAGGAAATTGTCATGAAAGAAAATTATGAATCCTTATCCTCAGCAATATATTCAGCTTCTGTATTTGCTATAAAAAATAAACGAAGAAAAATGGAAGACAGGCATGTTATTCACCATGATCTTAATGCCTTGTTAAATTTGAAGGTAAAAAAAAAATTGTCTTAGTTTAATAATTGTTAATTATTAATTTCTTAAAGAGAAAAATGTTTGATTTTATGTCAACATACATATAGAATTGTTATTTAAAAATTTGCTGTGAAAGGTTATTTATGAATTTCTCGAAATTTCATGAATTGCAAAAGTTGCTGTTACAAAGTAATTAATACTATCATCTGGTAATAATTTATGAATCAGGACAGTGTGCTAAAAAATAACTGTAAGCAATTCAGTTGAAGCTAAATATAGAAGTTAGTAAGTTAGCTAAATCTAGACATCTGAATGAAAAGGGTGTAATGTTAGTGTTTAATTAGATTCATCAAATTCAATTCTATATCTATTGGACATACAGATATCCAGGCATCATAAATTTTATCAACACCTAAAGATTGAGATGGGCTAGTCATTTAAACAGAATGCCCGAAAATAGAATTATCATAAAATTATTCACATACATTCCAATAGCAGAGTTTCTGACTCTCCCGTTTTCTGACTGTTCCCTCTCTAACCCGATTTACAATAAATGTCTCCCAACTTTCTCTTATTCTTAAAATTTCTCACGATTTTTATGTACCTTGGCTTAATACTTCATGATATGCATTTCTAAAAAAGTGATTTGGTGTGTCTGAAAGCACCTGATTTTTCTCTAGAGTACATAGAAAGGTGTCCGCCGAAAACGTCGCGTAGAAAACAGTGCAAGACAAAAACATCATGGTACAAAATATCGTGGTTGAAAATAAAGTGGTTCAAAAACATCTTCGTTGAAAATATCATTATAAAAAATATCATGATAAAAAAGTACCTACAAATCATCGCGTGATGATAACATCACACACATGCGTTTTCAAATTTTAGAACTGGTAAATGCTTGTTCACATAATGGTTTGGCAGCGTAAGTAGGAAGGAGGGATTCTTTTAATTCTATATGTCATATTTTTTAATGAATTAATAAATTTTTGCTAAAAAAATAAAAAGGAAACTTAAACATTTAAAAATTTAAAATGAGTAGAAAATTAATGCAATTTATAGAACTTAAAAAAGATTTCAAATTTACATAGTCAGTTAAGAAGGGTCATTAATAAACTAACCTTTTTTTTATAAAGTTTTACTGATTTTTTTTTATGAAGAATACATTCTAAAAGTGCTTAGAAATAGGAAGATGAGTAACTGCATGAAGTTACCCGTATAAAAAATTGCTTAATTGATTATCAGATTATTTTCATTCACATTTGTTAATCTGATATTGTTTTAATGAAAATTATATTTTGTTTTGTTTCCGTTTACTCTTAAAGTGTCTTTAACATTTTCATGTATAGCGTGCAGTCAATTTTTTGGATGTTGATTTGTTAGTTATGACGAAAATCAGTTACATAATATCTTGGTATGAGATTTGAAAAACATGTGTACTATATTATCGTCATGCGATGATTTGCAGTTACTTTTATTTTTTACCACGATATTTTCAAACTGTGAAGTTTTTGGACCACGATATTTTGTACCACAATGTTTTAGAGCTGCAATGTTTTCTCTTTGCTTTCATTTCTCCCACGATGTTTTCTCCGCAATGTTTTTGGCTGTAGCCCATAGGAAACCAAAGTAGTTTCATCAGTGAGAAATTATAGTGGGTTTCTGCTTTGTGAGTGAGATCGAGGTTGTTATTTCGCTCATTTTGTCTCTAACCTGTGTGAACGTGCATGCTTTCAGGAAATAGTTTAAGAAATTACGATATTTCGTATTAGTTATGTCTGCGAAAAAAGTATCTTAAGTACTTCCCAAAAATCGTACACAGATGATTTTTTTTCTAATATTTCCTCAAGGAAATGTAATCCATTTGCGATGGGTACTATTTGTCATTGTAATTTTTCAATTTTGCACGGTGGTAGGGCTAGTGTTCTCAAACATGTTTGTGCACAAAAACACAAGGACAACGTGAGTTCTATTGAAAAAACAAAAAGTTAATTTTTTCTGTGGAAGCAAAGGGTCAAAGTTATTAATGCAGAATGCACCGTTTGATTTAAGAATTAGTAACTGAACTGTCAGATATTAATTTGTAACAATTTGAAGTTAATTCATTATTAAAAAATATATTTTAAGCATTTAAAAGTCTTTTTGTCATTGAAAATAAATCTCGCGATTTCTAAAAAAAGTACTCCCGATTTTTGAGTGTCAGAGGGTTCAAGTATGCAATAGGCAGTCAAAAGAGAGGGAGATTGAAACTCAGCTAGACTGTATGAAAGAGAGACTTGTCTAACTTAAATGCCATCAATTGGAAAGATAAGGCCAAGACTCTTGGACACCCTGAAGTGAAATAGCAAAGAAGGCCAAGGCCCATCTGTATGAACTTATGTCCATGTTCCATAGTTCTTCCATTGATCAGTCAATTATTCCATTTCTATTTTATTAACTAACATAATAATAAACAAATTAACAAACAAAGCTTATAATATATGTCATCGTGATGGAACACAACCACCATCACGGCATCAGAAATCTAACTGAACTGAACTGAACTGTATTTTATCCCATCAGAGAGGGAAGGAGAAAGAAAAAACCCCTCATTAGGGAAAACGGCCTAAAGTCGGAACACATCATAGTTGTATTTCTCTTTTTATTCATCATAGTTACTGAATAAAAAGAAGAAATTGAATTACATTGATCCTTTTCTGGGTCATAAGTATTTGTCTCAAACTCGGTGATCATGGCATACAAAAACGGCTCAGTTTTGTGAAAATTAACTATATAGAGCAACAGTTCTCAATTTTTGTGCTCTGAGCCTTTTTAGAATGAATTCCTCCAGCAAGAATCCCTTACACCTATCCTATATTATACAAGTTTAATCATGTTGAAGAAATCACATTGGTGTGAGAAAAGTGTAGGTAGTAAATGTATACCAAAATAATTATGCAGTGTTCATGAAATGAAATTATAGTTTAAAACTTACTTTAATAGCTTAATCTATTATCAGTGTGATATTCTCAGATAGTAAGTGTACATAAAGATTCTTCTGAAATTCTATAAATTAAAACCAATTTCTGTTACAACAGATTATTGATGAGAACATCATTAAGGTTATTACAATAAATTCAGTTCCTGCAAGTTTCATTACATGTAATTCAATGCAAATGCATATTTGTTCATTACTTTCTATTTGAAATTTCTACTACTCATTACAGAAGACAGAAAAAATTTAATTTTACTATTAGGCAAACTGTAATGAACTGTTGGTATTACTTGGAAGGGAAGCATAAAAACATTTAATGAGACATTTGTGGGCAAATTTTTTTTGCACAATATTCTTATTTTAGGTTTAACTGTTGACTGCAGGTAAATGCCTTATTCTGCATTGACATGTAATATATGTATTTTAGTACCCGTGTAGGTAAAGAATGCAGCTTTTCAGAGATGTATAGTTGAGAAAGACAGTAAAACTAATTTTGCTTTCTGAGATGATTTTGAACTCATCTTGTATACAGCCAAAATTTTGATAGACTTTGGTTTTGAAGTTCTCTGTGAGGTGTCAGATTTAATCCATATTCCACTGAGACTAAGCTGTATCATTTCTTGTTCACACTGAACACAAGCTGTGTGAAAATGAAGTTTAGATGAGTCTTTTAAACTTTAAGATGCACATGAATATTTTTCTGTATTTATTTTAATGTTGGTTTCTTCCAAAAACGTTTTTGTAAAAGGCACAGATTGAGAGCTGCTGATGTCAAGAGTTCAACTAATATGCAGCCTGTTTCTATTATAAATGGTGGAACATCCAAGTTCCTAGATGCAAGATCCTACCATCGTTGAAAGATAAACATTTCAAAAATATTTCTCATTTGCGAATGAAGAGGTCATAAAGTATTTGCAGGAAAGTCTATGGCACTTGAGAAGTGGATTTCTGTAACATTTTATCAGTAGCGTAAGAAATGTAAAAATAAACCTTCTCAAGTCTGATGTAAAAATAAACCTTCTCAAGTCTGATGACTTATGAAGTCTTGAGTCTTATGAATCATTAAGTTACTAACTTCGTAGTTTATGTAAGTACACTGGTTATCATAAATTAAGGAAAAATCACAAAATTTTCAATAACTCCCTCAAAAATAAGCCAAACCGTGTAAAATTTGAATATGTTGCCAATTAAGAGTAGCTGATATAACTGCAATATGCAAATTAGTGGTGCTGCACTCGGAATACGTCATCTGCTAGGGGAATAAAAGTCTATGTTTGAGAGCAAGCCCACACATTTCACTGTGATAATGACATCAGGAATCTGAGATAGTCAATTCGTAACAATGACCTCCAGGCATCATTGGCCTGCAGAACAACGATGGAGAGCCATTGGGAGACTAGAGGCAGGACAAAGTCAAATAGAAGTGAACAGATGGCTAAGTGTGAGTTCTTCTGTGGTTCATAGACTTTGAAGGCAATTTCAAACCACAGATTCAGCATCTAGGAGGTTCAGCCAAGGACAGCCAACTGCTACGACGAGTGCCAATGATTGATATTTGACATTATGTGCACGCAGGAATAAAACTGCTACTTTGACTCTTCTTAAATCCTCACTTGATGCAGCCACTGGAAAGTTTGTGTCAACATCAACTGCGCGTAGAAGGCTTTACGAAGGTGGTCTGTATGCAAGGCGACCAACCATTTGCAGTGGTCACGGCAATATGTCCCCTGGACGCCTGATCAATGGGGGGCTGTTCTCCTCATGGGATGGGTCCAAGTTTAGTCTAGACAGCGATAGTAGGCATTATTTGATATGAAGAAAACCTGGAATCTGTTATCATCTGTCAAACATCCGTGAAAGAGATGCATACGGAAGAAGCAGTGTCTGTGTTTTGGTGGCATTTCTTTGGGTGGACACACAGACCTCCATGTCTTTCCAAGGGGAACCATGAATGCTCAGGTTTATAGAGATGACATCCTTGATGCTTATGTGCGCCCATATGCCGGGGTAATAGCTGATGCTTTCCTGTTACAGAACAACAACGCAAGACCACACAGGGCTCGCATCGTAGATGATTATTTTCAACAGGAAACAATTACACAGTCCAGTCACATTAATGTGACCATCTGTCAAAAGCCAGAATAACCACCTTTCGCAGAGCGGACTGCTGCGAGACGTGCAGGAAGAGAGTCACATAGGTCCCTGAAGGTGTTCTCTGGGATGTTGAGCCATGCCGACTCTAATGCCATGGTCAGCTGCGCTAGATTACGCGGTTGAGGATCCATGGCGCAAACAACTCGATCGAGATGGTCCCACAGATGCTCGATTGGGTTTAAGTCAGGTGAGTTTGCTGGCCAGGGGAGGACGGTAAACTCATCCTGGTGCTCTTCGAACCACGCACGTACACTGGCAGCTGTATGGCACCTCGCATTGTCCTGCTGGAAGATGCCATCATCCTGAGGAAAAACAATGCGCATGTAGGGGTGAACATGGTCCGCAAGGACAGATGCGTACTTGTATTGATCCATTGTGCCTTCCACAATGATCAGTGAACCTAGAGAATGCCAGGAAAACATTCCCCAGACCATAATGCTCCCGCCTCCAGCTTGGACCGTTCCGGCAATGGTTGCAGGGTGGTTCCTTTCAGAGGTTTCACGCCTTATACGCCAACGTCCATCTGTCCGATGGAGCATAAAACGCGATTCATCCGAAAACGCAACCTGTCGCCACTCAGTGGACGTCCAGCTGCTGTACTGGCGTGCAAATTCTAGCCTTCGCCGTCGATGAACAGCAGTCAGCATAGGTGCACGAACCAGGCGTCTGCTTCGGAGGCCCAGACGCAGCAATGTTCGCTGAATAGTACTTTGGGAGACACTTTTGGTAGCCCCTTGGTTCATTTTGGTGGTCAGTTGCTCAACGGTAGCCCGTCTATCTGCCCGAACGCATCTCCGCAACCGTCGTTCGCCTCTGTCATCTATGGCCCGTGGTGCACCACATTTGCCACGTCGCTGATTTTGGACAGTCCCATTTTGCCATGCACGGTACACTTTTACCACGGCGGCACGCGAACAGTTCACAAACTCAGCCGTTTCGGAAATGCTTCCACCCTTGGCCCGAAAGCCAATGATCATGCCCTTTTTGAAGTCGGATAAATCGCTTCGTTTCTGCATTACGCCAACGATTGAAATGTTTTCCGAAGTCCTCACACACCCTTTATATACGCTCAACTGCACTGTGCTGCCACCTGCCTTCTGTGATTGGTTATTTAACTCTGACATGGAAAGTACGTGGTGGTCACATTAATGTGACTGGACTGTGTATAAGCATGGAGTGGCCAGCACGATCCCCGGACTTGAATCCTGTAAAGCACATTTGGAATGCTCTAGGGAGACGTCTAGCTGCTCTCAATCCACCCCCTCAGAGCCTTGCCACGCTTGAAACTGCTTTGCAAGTTCAATAGCTCTCTGTTCCTATGGAACTGATAGGCTGCATAATTGAAAGCATCACACATCCCTGTATGTGCTGTATTGCTTCTAGAGATGTTATGTAGGTTCTTTAAGTATTATTTTACAGTGCTAATAATTTTATTAATTTACAATGAATAGTGAAATTTTAATGTTCATGTTTCAGATGTAATTTTTAAATTATACTGTTGCTAAATTATTTCTTTTGATTTGAGGAAAGTTCTTTAACCCCTTCGCGCCGATTGTCACGTCTACGTGCCAGCAACGAACACACTCACTTCCCGGCCGACACGCAGGCGTGCCAGAGCGTTTTCCCGTTTAGTCCCGACTGTCACGTATTTGTGCCAGTGTCCTGGAACGTTTTAAAAACTATAATTTCTGTCACAAGATGGCACTGTATGTCCATATGGTTTCAGATACATGTACATTAGACCTTCTACTCGAAATGAGAGAAGCATGACTCACATACACGTGTTTTTGATTATATAAACAAAAGGGGAAATAAATGTTTCCGAATCGCGTGCTTTATGACGTCTCTTTAAATTCGCACGTGGTAGTTGTTTATTGTAAGTAGAGAAGTTTTATTTTCGCTAAAGCGTTGGGTATTTCGGTTTGCAGTTCAGTTTTTAGAAAATAATTAGATCTTGTTAGACGTAAATTCCTTCTGTTTTTACCGTTGCAATGTCGAAGCGTTGAAAATATTTAACAGAGCATGAAATAGCAGAAATGATGCAAAATATTTCAGATATTGACTCTGAAACAGATTCTGATAGTAGTGATAGTGATACTATGATATATTCTGATCATAAAGAATCTGGCGAATCTAATGATGATGAGGACATTTCGGACATATGTATGCCGAGTACGTCGAAAGCAAGTACTCCTCCATGGTCATCCACAATAGAAAATTTTTCGGAATTACCGCTCCGTCATTATTCAGTACCCATCTTTCAGAAAAACTCTTAAATGGTATAAGAAGCTTTTCTTCAATATCATGGATATGGCTGTATTTAATGCCAATACTCTTTTCAACAAAAAAAGTAAAAAAAATCATCCTCTCCTGAATTATCAGCTTAATTTAGTTAATCAAATTATTTATCGGTATTCCTCTAAAAGCACCAATGTTAATATCACACCAAGATCAGCAGAATCATTAAATCCGCTCAGATTAACTGAAAGACATTTTCCAAAACTTTGTTCAGAAGAGACTGATAAGAAAACGAGACGACGATGCTTCGTTTGTTCACATTCCCGGAAAAATCCTCAAATGGCAAATGAGTTATTACGAGTGCAAGGAATGTAACGTAGGACTGTGTGTAGATCCCTGTTTTCAAATTTCTCATACGAAAAGAGAATTTTAAGTAATATATTTAGTTTTCGGATGTATAATGTTAAAAGTCATAAAATGGTGAGTAATGAAAAAAAAATGTGTAAAATATGCATTTAAACAAGAAATAAGGTAATTAAAGTATATATAAAAATATCTATAAAGCCGTTTAAATACTCTATAGAGAATTATTAAACAATGCGTTGATACTTCGGAAATTTCATGGATTTAGGCTTAATAGCAAAAAAGTCCCTGGCCTTGGACGGACGCTCGCGTAAGACACTGCCGGCCTCCGCGATAAGCGCGCGTTTGTGCTACCCGGCGCGAAAGGGTTAAGCTAGCGAAAAAGCTTGTGCAGCAGTTGTCAGTTTTTGCATTCTCACAGGAGGAGAATTTTAGGGTCAAGGGGTGGGCAGCCAGCTGCATTTTTTCGTTCCCTTATTTTGCGGGGGCGAACTTGTGTTTTTCTCGTTCAGAGGCGATCAGCTTAGCGGTGCCGTTTCTTGATAGAATTATGGGGGTACAAAAATTTAGGATTTGTCTGAAGAGTCGCAACATTAACCGATTTACTATGTAAACATCCCTTGGTTTTGATCTTGAAAAATAGGGGCTTGTCACTGTAAAAGGATAGGACTGATTTTCTTAGAATTTTGGTTAGTATTTATTGGTCTGTTCCTATTGGTTAGAGAGGGTTACTATTTTGTGTAGCATTGGTGAATTTTAATTTTATGGATTTTTTTGAACCAATAGTAATTCTAGAGGCAGTCCACATTTTGAGTGTTGCGAGGTTTTAAATTTAGTCGCTCCCATGGCGAGAGGAGATTTTTTCAAGATTTCGCTAGATTTTCGAGTTTTTTTTTGAGGAGAGAGAGATGGAGCCCTTGGGCCGTCTGTGGTACGGCTGCGTTTACAGAAAAATTTCCCGTGCGAGAATTGGCCCGATAACGATGCGGTCTCCCATTGTGCCGTCTTCGGCGAATTTCAGTTAAGTTCAACGCTACGTTACTATTCTCAAACGTTTGAATCTGTGTGCATTGCTGGGGAATTTTTTTTTCCCTGCAGAAAATGTGGACATTCATGTTGTAGGATTTCCGTTTATGGAGAATCGATGTGGGCACAAAATGATCCGGCAACTCCCAGAGTTCCACAGACTGGTTGCGGCTTCCAGAATTGTTGTGGTTGTCTGAGCGATAATGATTTTCCACTAATTGACCGTGTGGGATGCTGGTAAGGGAGGTGAAGTATTGGAAGGAGTCGTCAGACTTGTTTTTTTATTACTGCGAATGAACTAGCCAACCATGAGTGCCACTAAAGGTTAACAGACTATGGTTTCGAAGACTGTCGTCCGGATATTGTTTCTGACGTGTTTACCAAATGACCCGGCGGCTCCCTAGCTCTAGAGACGGTCGGTGTTGTGCGGTTTACCGTGAGTGTTTATTTTTGTTTCTATCTCTCATATGGCTTTTGTTACTAGTTATTTAATTTTTAATTTGAGAAAGTGATTAAAGGTGTAAATTGAGATGGGTAGTAATTTAAATTAAATTGAGGGCAAGTAATTCTTTCTTAAAAAGAAAATTTTAACTGAATTGATGTGCATTCAATATTCTATCCAGTAGTTTAATTAATTTAAATTTGTCAGATGATACATCGTTCGTTGTTACAAGTTGAATTATTTAGTATTAGAAAATTGAAATGTGAGTTGCGTAAAGTACATAACTGGTAAATGTTAGTTATATAATATTGATAGTTGTATAGATTGTCGTATGAGAACTTTGCGAGGAATGTTTTGGAAAATCTTTTGTAGAGGTAGTCTGATCAGCTATCCGTAATTAAAATTTTTGGAATATTAAATAAATGTATGTTATTGATTTACTATTGTATATTTTTGTGTTTTTATCTTGTGGTCTACTGTAGGTCACCCATGTGATCCTTTTGGAAAACATGGTTAAACTTCCATTCGAACCTGGGTAGTTTTTGCGGGCATAGGAGAATTTAATGAGTTGGTAACTATATGATCAGATTTATTAATTTAACTGAACTGGTGTTTTAATTCTTAGTGTGAGATTTATCTTTTCCTGGTGTTTTGAAGTGTTCTGTGTTTTACTTTTAAGTGTTTGTGGCTATCTCTAAGGTTGTATTTAAATTTATGTGTTTACAGGAAGCAAAGCTGATTAGTTAGTTTTAGTGAGAGATAGCATGTTGATGATTTTGTGTCAGTAATGCATTTTACATGATTAATAATCTTTTGATTTTAACAAAACAGCAGGGAGGATATTTTCATTTCTTATTGAACTTGAGAGTTGATATGATAAAACTTAATTTACTGTGTTGAGGATTTATGAAAATTTAATCTAGCTTAAGGTATTAATTAATTTGTTTACTATCACCAGTCTCTATGATTTGATTTTATGAACTCAATTTATATTTTTATGAGTATTTTTTTTTTTTTTTTTTTTTTTTTTTAAACACCAA
>KK115275.1:89658-101349 GCA_000611955.2 Stegodyphus mimosarum | reverse complement strand
TTTTTTTTTGTCACAGCACCAAGAGAGGTTGAGTATGCAAGATAAAATTAAATAATTAATAGTAAAACCCACAAATTTTTAGATTCACAACAGAGGCGATCCTATTCCATATTGAAGGTACTTTTCCTATAGCAAACTTACACCTTCGATTTGTTCATTTTATACATGTGCTAATTTCTATACTACCATAATTGTCTGGTAATTTCTTTTTATGTTATTTGATACCGTATTATGTGTTGTTTATTGTGGGTAAGTTTCATAAAATTCTACATGTAACTTTTTCAGGATTTTTCCTTAATTTATGATAACCAGTGTGTATTGTTGCATGTGTACAGTTTCATAGTAGATTGAATGCAGACAGAACTGATGATAGCTTGATAAAATTTATTTTACCCAAATAAACAAATTTCAGTTCTGGAACTTCCACAAAAGTACTCCTACAAATCTTCACAGTGTCACAAAGTACAGTAATTACACTTCAAACTGCTAAGAACATTAATCACAATGCAGTGCAAAGCACATCTAAGGAGTGAAGTTCACGCAGAGATATCTTAATACTTCAAACTTACGCTGAAAGCAATGGAGAAAATGAGAAACGAGTATGGTTACAGTTACTTATAGTATCAATTACCATTATTGAATTACAATACCCATTACAGTTATACAGGAACTGGACCAAAATGTCGTCAAATAATTGCTAAATTTAGCAACAAAATTTAGTCACCAAAACCATCACCAGCTTGGTGATATCTCACCAATTTAATAAGATTGCCATTTATTCAATGTTATACTGCCCCTGTATTATTTTCCCACCAAAGCTCCACTTCTTTTGATTTTTATGTTCCATTGTACAAAAAAATACTGCAGTTTCACATATAATATCATTAAAATTATTTACGTATGTACAAAATTCATAACAATGTAGTATAGGCCCTTTATGAATTTGAGGAATTATAAAATTGCTGTTAATAATGTGTCCATCCTACTTATTTTACATGTGCATATAGCATGCTAAAAGTTCAGTACAAAATAATCATTTGATTTAGTAAATTCTGACACAGGTAAAATTTTACAAAAATAAGTTCACCACTTAAGGAATAAATTGCTGGCACCAAAAAACACACTGATGCTGTGGAACAACTTAGTGCTTCAAGGGAAATTAAATACAGTTAAATTGCATTTATCAGTACTAATCTGCTACCTAAATAAATTTTATAATTTAATTTAGCAGTAGTTTGCAAAACTAAAATTGTTTTAGGATGTAGTTCTGTTAAACCAGTTGAATCCCATCATTGCATTCAACTCCATTTGTGCCTGCTGTTTTTGCCGCATGCACATGTTTTTGCAGTTTCATCCATCAGGCAGAAAAAAACAGGAAGTTGATGTTACTTTTTTTTTTTTTTTAAATCTGTTGTACGCTGTCAGCCCTGGTAAATGGATGGTTGTATTATCACAGAAAATGAGGGTATCTCAGAAAGAATACATTTTACATTAATATCAAAAAATGGAAAAAAGGGAATTAATAAATGTGCATTTTAAAAAACAGCGTAGGAATGTAAAAGGTTGAAATTTAATTAAAAGGCCAATCCTTCGGGTGACTACAGCCTCTTAATTTACAAATGTATTTTATCAACTGAAGAGTCCTTGAGAATTCTTAACTGACTGAAAGTTCACTTTATGTTTCACTGTTATGTAAAGTTTGCTGAAACATATTTAAAAATTCTGATTCTATGCATTGTATTAAATTTTATTGTGAAGTATGTACTCATTTTCATATCTGTGATTATAATTTTTTTATGTGTGTTATGGAAAAATCTTTTCTCTGGATTATTTAAAATTGTGTTGACTTTCTTTGTAAAACGCCCATTTGTTTTTCAGGATGTACCCATTCATAGTTATTACGCTGTGTTTGATGGGCACTCTGGAATTGATGCTGCTAGTTATGCTTCAGCCCATCTTCATGTGAATATTGTAAAACATCCTGCCTTCCTCACAGACACTCCTAAAGCAATAGCTGAGGCTTACAGAATTACAGATGAAAATTTTTTAAAAACATGTAGTAAAGAGGTACAAAAATACTAAATTTTCTAAATATGATAAATTTTTAAAATGACATACACTTATTTAAGAGGTTTAATTTTTTCTAAAATACATGATTATTATCTTATTTTAAAATGGTAAATTTGCACTTTGCCAAACAATCTATTTAATAAGTTAAACATTTTTTCTCCCATCATACCATAAATAATTCCATTCTTTTCTCCATGAGGCATTAACCATATAAAATTTTAACTTATTGATCGCCACTGAGCTAAAAAATAAATAATAAAAAAAAAGATGTTTTTGCTGCTATTTTTTTATTAACATATCATTAATATTCCCTAATGTCATATAATGTATTTGTTATATAAGTACACTGCGGAGGATAGTTCTATATATTTCGTTCTAGTGGGCTAATTGACGAAATTCAACTTGCATTTTTCATGTCTCAAAAGCACGAGTTAGGATATGCATTAGATTTATATATAGCATTGTTGTAATATAGGTATTTTGACATAAAATCAGACTTTTTTTAAATGACATGCCACTTTTTTTCCATATTTCTATTCTACGACTCAAATTATGGCAAACTGCCAAGTTTTGTGAAAATCGCACGAGTATTTTGTAAGAAATTAGCTCTCAAAATTTTAACTCCTCAGTGTTAATTCAATATGATATATGTTTATTAATATCTCTTTTTTCGCAGATTTTTTTTTTAAATTTGCATTTTTAAATATTTTTTATAAATTTTACAAAAAAAATTTTATATTATAAACTGCAAAATTTTTAGCATTTTAAAGTAGATGTATTTCGAGGCACATCTGCAAAAAATTAGTTTTTTATTCAAAATTTTCTCAGATATACATGAATTTATATTTTGGCATACTTATTTTAAGAGATAATAACAGAAATGTGGTTTATGCACTTTGTTAAAATTATTTGAAAAAATGAATGAATAGACCTTTTTCCCACATGTGCATCATTGAAAAATAAAAAGGTTGCCATAAATTACGCCAAGATAAATTTTTAAATTTGTCCGTAAATTTCGCACTAAATTTTATAAATTTAATATTTAGGATAATTTGAGTCTAAAAATAGAAATATGGAAAAAAATTGGCATTTCATTTCAGAAAAAGACCAATTTTGTGTAAAATACCTATATATGAACAGTGCTATATATAAATCTAATATGTATCCTAAGTCATGCTTTCGAGGCATGAAAAACGCAATTTGAATTCCGTCAATCGGCACAGCAGTAGAATGGAAGATATATATTCTCTTTCCTCGGCAGTGTACATATTATATTTATATCCTTTTTAGACCATTATTAGTTTGTATTCATTTGGATCCGTGAGTTCAATTTGGAAAAATATATGTTGCATCTATTTGGATACAGATGCCCTTAATATATGTTAAATTCAGTAGGCATAATTAGTCATCCTGTTTGATTCTTCTTTCATTGGCATTGTAAGTGGGCCAAGAGGCATGGCACATAAGATCTGAAAGTCAGAGGTATAGAATTCCAATATGAACTTCAGAATTTTTCTAACTTGAGTGTTTTCATGTGCTATGTAATCATGTAATTTTACACTGGAGTAAGATTCCATCATTTTAGCAGTTATTAAATAATCTGCTCGTAGTCCTTTAGTATTTCAAAAATCGTGGTAATTTCAAAGAAACGTAAAATATCTAATTAAAATTATGAGGTGAACAGATTTTCATTAAACTTCAAACTAACCAAAGGCTTTATTTGTATTGAAGTTACTCTTTTATAATATAAAATTTTAAATAATTTAAAAAGGAAGGTATTTAAACATCCTTAAATCATTATTCTGAGAAATGGAATATTTCTGATATTCAGAATTTTATATATGAATAATTAGTATATAATGATTTTTAAATAATAGAAAACTGGCAGTTACTTTAGGTGCTTTGTAATTCTTAACAGTTTTGAATTTCATTGCTGTTTTAAAGATAGGAAGAATAAAATGTTGCAATGTTCTTAAAATATGTTTTGAAAATTTAATTTTCAAATGTAATTATTGTCTTGGACCAAACCATATGAGAGTTTGATCGTTGAACACACCATTAGTTTACTCATAGCCATATGAAAAATTTAAGTTAATTATTATTGTATGCAAGCTAAGAATTACCTGTTTACCATTAATTGGTAAATTAATTTATTTGAAATTGGACTTCTTAAAAATTTTCTTTTCATGTTTTAGAACATAAAAAGTGGCTGCACTGCTGTTTGTGCCTTAATCAGGGAAAAAACTATTTATCTCTCTTGGCTAGGGGACTCTCAAGCTGTGCTAGTCAGGAAAGGCAAGCCTTCAATAATTACAGAGCCTCATAAACCAGAGAGACAGGTACATAATTTACTGTAAAATCAGTGGTGAATTCAAATTTATAAATAATTTATTACATGAATTTAAAACTCGTTTATACTATCCAGGATGAAAGGGAAAGAATTGAAAATCTTGGTGGTCATATTACACACATGGGAACGTGGAGAGTAAATGGAATTTTAGCTGTCACAAGAGCCTTAGGTAAAAATCTTTCTGCCTTAATTAAACTAATCTGAAATTTATTCCATTATTTGAGTTTTGCATATAGGCTGTGTAAATAGTGGCTTGATTTCATGTATAAACTTTGAATGTGGCATCTTCAAAAAATTCTATGCAATCATTGAAGAAACCATTATGTATTTTTTTTAAATTATGTCAAAATTATGCCTAGTTTATTTCATGGTTTTTTACTTGATTTGGATCACATGCATCACCAGGTTGGTATTATTATATTGGCTACTTATCCTCTTTCCATTTGCAAGATAACAGCTATTTAGATTTTTAAAGTTTAAAAATAATAATATACCTCCCTCCCATTTTTGGCTAGTGTGTGTTTGTTAAAATTGATTCAGATATACGAAATAAATTGAGATTTAAAACTTTGATAATATTAACTTTTGTCTTGAATATATAGAAAATTAGTGTGAGACACATGTTGAGTTACTTCTGTATTGCAAAATGGGAAATATTGTCTGTTGCTTTCAAATTTTTATCTTTCAACATGTGATGTGTAAATAAACTATTGTATTAATGCTAATGAATATGTTCTTGCCTTTCTCAAACCTGATATGAATTGGCGACTACAAAGTATATCAGGTAGTGTCATGCATTGCTTGCATATGGTTTGATAAAATACCAGTAAAATGAATAGAAGACAATAATGTTTGTATTTATGAATTTTGGTACATATGTGGATGCAGTTTTATATCTCATGATGGAAAAAGTGTATTGTGGAAATAATATCTTCGGATAAATCAGAAAATCAGCAGCATTTAAAAGCATTTGCTTATTTTGAAGTTCACATTATTGGGACCAAAGTATTTTTTAAAAATCTGTCTTCTATTTGTCTATTAATGAAATTAATAAAAATGATTTAAGTTGTATCTAATTAGTGCAACTTCTTTTAAGCGAGACAAAGGGTAAAATAAAAAGCACTGTTTTGTGTCTTCTGAATTTAATTATTAACTTATCTGGGCAGAATATTTCAATGATGATTATTAATAAATTGGAACATTTTATATCAAATTGTCTTTCTTTCTGTGTGGATTATGCTCACTAGCGGCCAAGTAGTAAAGTTGCTGAATACTGTTATTTAACCTGTGTTCAGTTCCAGGTGAATAGGCTGGCTGCATGGATGTTTTCATGGTTTTCCTCATGTATAATGGGGATATAAATGAGTTTTCCTCAGAAATTCTTCCATGAAGACCTCCCTTCCCTTAGACAAATAGCACTTTTGTACTTTGCTATTACCAAATAAGTATAAAAATAAACATTTGTGCAAATTATGCATTTGTTATGGATGGTCACTAAAACATGTGGCGTCCTTTCTGGGGAGGGGTGATGTCCTGAGATATGTTGTTTCTAATTTTGATACTCCAGAGGAACTAATGCAGGAACTTTTCATTTCAGGCTGCTACTAGGGATTATTTTTAGTGCAATGTCAGGAAAGTATTGTTATGGCTGCTGAATACCTGTATACAGATAAGTACCTGCATATCTATGAGGGGGGGATGAACTGCCTATTATTGGGTGCTCATGTCACTTTATCACTTAATAAATATAACATTTTAAAAAGCATCTGCTACATATTCAGTATACATAGATCAAATTTTAGTGAATGTATTGTATTACTTAAAAGAAAAATGGGATGACATGGTAATCTGTTCTCAAGAAAATCAAACTTCATGAAGAAATCCTTGAAATGACGAATCACGGAATGTATTTTTCTGTATAAGAGAAGACTTCTATATTTTCTTTCATCTAGGCTAAACAAAACCTTTTGTTGCTTTTTAATATTACTAACTATAGTAATATTGTTTAATGGAACTGTTTTTGATTTTGAAGAATTAAATGTGCACTTACTGCCTGCATCACTGAAATTTCACATTCTGAAGAAAATGTTTGAGATATTATTTGCAAGGACTTCTTATTAAATGTGTGAAGCTTTCAATAATGAAAAAGTTCAAAGATTTGTCAGAAATTTCTTATTATCATTTGGAAAATTAGAAAGAAGATAAGCTTTTTGTTTATTGGAAGATGTACTTGAGAATTGTTAACAAAGTTAAAATATGAGATTTTTTTTTTCCGCCTGTTCAGCTTGAAAAGTGAAATGTGGGGCATTTTCGAAAAGTAGAGATATATCACAAACAGCAGGGAAGATAATATTTTGGTGAGCGTGTTTTCAACACTGACCTTGAACCTTTTGCTTTGCCTTCATTGCTTTGTTACTTCTACTGTTAGTCAGTTTTGAGTAGCATGTACGTACAATGGCTGCATTGATTCAGAATCCTGTCAAATGTGAAGCACATTTCATGTTTTCTTCACGTTCTATTGCACATTTCATGTTTTCTTTATGCAAAAGGTGAGCATTCAGCATAGATTCATATAGAAATTGTTTTCATATATGAGAACATTGTGAATTGATTAAATGTCATGAAATGGTGTCATACTTTCTTTAGGGGGTAGGACTGACATTCATGACAAACACAGAAATGGGTAGGTCATTTGTGGTCTCTTATGCCATTCTTCAAAGAACAGAAGAAGCAGTTTGAGTAAATAAGCATCTCATATCAAAATAATTGCATAAAATAATACTGGAAGTGTCTATGACAACTCACTATGAAGTTGTGACTGTGACTTAAGTATACAGGAAATTGTGTGCATGCTGGGTTTGTTAATGGAAGAACACAAAAAGAAAGGGATGGGTTTTATAATCAACTTTCTCACACACTGCACAAACAGGTGATGCATTTCTTAATCATGTTGTTACTTGTGGCGAAAAGTAGGTTTATCTCCTTGCGGCAGTTTCTAAGTAACAGGCAATGCAGTGACACCATATGAATTCCCAGAATCCAAGAAATTCAAAATTTTAATTTCAGCACAATAACAAAAAAAAAGGGGGCTTCTATTTTCTAGAGGAGACATGGCATTCTGCTGATTGACTACATGTCATCCAGCACTACAATTAATGCTGATGCATGCTGCAGGCTTTTGAAAACATCTTAGATGGCCAATTCAAAACAAATGTAAGGACATGCTGATAAGAAAATCTGCTTCCTTCATGATAACACTCATCCTTACATAGTATTTGAAATGCAGACACTACTGAAAAGTTTCAACAGAGAAGTTTTGGCAAATTCTCCATACAGCGCAGCCCTTGCACCCTGTGACTTCCATTTATTCCTGTACATGAAGAAACAGCCTGCATTACAAAACTTGTATGACAATGATCAAAACTCAGGTTACAATGTTTCATCAACAGGAGGTAAATTTTTGTGACTGTGGGATAGAAACAGTTGTACCCTGACTTAAACAAATGTTTGAAAAATAGCAATAACTATGTCAAACAATAAGGCATTTACCATTAAATAATTCGCAATGGATGTTTTATCAATTAAAAGTACACTACGTGACATTGAAACTGCAATACCAAGAAGGAGTGGCCCAAAAATTAACCAAATTTCAGGGTACACACGCATCACCGAGTTATGCAAGTGATGCTAAATGTGCAGTTCTCCAGCACAGGTTAAAGAAGATACAAGGGAAGAAACCTGCAGAATGTTCAATTTGCATGCCGTTATTTCTGCTATGGAAATCATCATAGAAAATTTGTTCTTATCTGGGAGGACCTGTAATAGCAGAGAATGCCAGGCTGTCATCAGTGGAGGCAGTTCTCTCAAATAGACAATTTTATGAGGGACATAGTGATTGGACTGACAAGGGCAGGTTGGTCCATACGGCAGATCTCAGCTGACACACATCTGGATGCATACACAGTGCACTGGCTGTGACAACGATATTTGGAACAAGAAATGTGGCAAGTTCGAGGGGTGCCTGTGCAGCCAGAATAACATCAGCATCGATGCATCCGCCAACAAGCGGTGATGAGCTTAGAAGCCATTTCTACCTCGATTCTGCAGCATGTTCAAGACACCCTGGATGTTCCCATATCAACCAAAACCATTTACTGTCGATTGATGGCTAGTGGCCTGCACTTGTGGTGTCTGTTAAGAAGACTGCTGTTGACCCCATGTCATCGACGCCAGCATCTGCAGTGGTGCCGTGCTTGAGTGATGCGGATATGCTTCTGTTTCTCCAGTGATAGTCGCTGCATACGAGTGTGCCATTGACGAGCAGACAGGTCCAATCCAGCGGCAATTTTCGAATGCTCCATCATGTTTTGGGGTACAGTTGCGTACAATTCCAGGTAAGTACTTCATATTCAACACACTATGACAGCCCAATGATACGTGTATGATGTGGTGCAGCCAGTGACACTCCCCTACCTTCAGGGAGTGCCCAGTGCCCTTTATGAGCAGGATAACACCCAGCCGCACACTGCTTGCTTCAGCCAGCAATGTCCTCTGCAAGGTGTACAGATGCTTCCCTGACCACACCATTCAAAAACATTTGGCATGCGATTGGACGCCATTTACAGACCTTGCCATTGCCACAATCAGAAAATGAACTGTGGCAAAAAGTTGACAGGGAATGGAGAGCCATTCCTCAGGACACCATCCGTAATCTCGTTGACTCTGTACCTAGATGTGTTGCTTCGTGTATCACCATCCAAGGTGGTCCCACAACCTACTGCGCAGCAGCTCTCTGTGTCTTATCTGGAATACCGCCATTACATATTACAGCACAAATCAAACATACCAAAAGCACAGTTCTAAAACTAAGAAAACCTTGTATCATACAAGATGAAACAGTTGATCCAAAAAAACTTGAATCTCCTGCAAACACCTGAAACGAAATTCTAGATCAAGTTCGAAATCAAAGAATGAGATGCATGGTCTGGAGGGTTTTACATAATTTTAATTAAAACTTAATTATATACATATATACATAATGTAGGCTAAAATGCCTAAATCGTATGTCAACATTTAGGCAAGCACTGAATAGTTTCATCAAAAGAATCTAATGATTGAATTATGCTGCATAGTGCAGTTCAAATTCTACCCTCAAAAAGACTTGACTCATCAAAAAAAAAAAAAAGTTTTGCAAGCCATGTGTTCAGTAGGGGAAGAGTTAAGTAAGCCAATAGATGAACTTCTAACATCATCTTTCATCCATGTATGTATAATTCTAGGTGATATCAAGGAATATTCCTCAACACATCCCCACCTGAACTCTGACAAGAGTTCATCTGAGTTATACATACAATCATGTACATAAATCCCTATTCTATAAAATACAAAAAAATTCTAATTAGTCAAGAACTTCAATCACAAAACAGGTTATACACAACATGTATCAATTGATAAGTGTTACAACTAATAACTGACCTAAATTTGTTAAAAATATTTTCAACTTAACTAAACAAACTTAACTAACGATATTCAATTTAATCATTAATAGGAATGAAAAAAAAGAAAGATAAGTAAGTAAAAAAAAATCTACTTTTCAAAAATCGTACACAGATGACTTTCTAATATTTCCTCAAGGAAATGTAATGCATTTGCGATAAGTAGCGTTGGTCATTGTGATTTTTTGATTTTGCACGGTAGAGAGGCCAATGTTCTCAAGCATATTCGTACACATAAACAAGGATAACATGAGTTCTATTGAAAAAAATAAAAAGTTAATTTTTTCTATGGAAAACAAAGGATCAAAAAGTTATAAATGCAGAATGCACTGTTTGCATTTAAGAATTAGTAACTGAAATTTCAGATATTTATTAGTAACAATTTGAAGTTAATTCATTATTAAAAAGTATATTTTTATCATTTAAAAAACCTTTTGCCATTGAAAATAAATCTCCCAATTTCTAAAAAAATTCTCCCGATTTTTGAGTGTCGTAGGTTGGCAAGTATGCACATACTTTTGAGAATGATGAGAAAGGCTGCTGATCTAAGCAAATTTAATAGAGGGCAGATTTTAATGTCCCGAAAACTTGGAACGAGTTATCTCCGAAACTGTGTGACTGGTAGGTTGTTCCTGATTTGCTTTTGCTAGTATCTATGCAAAGTTGATAAATGATAATGAAACAAGCAGTAAGTGCTAAGGTATTGGACGCCCACGTGTCATCAAAGAAAAAGGATGTTGGAGACTATCCTGCTTTGTACAGCAAAATCAGCACCAGACAGTGGCTCAGCTAACAGCCCAATACAATGTAGGTCCAGGTGCAAGTGTTTTGGAACACACAGTTCAGAGCACACTGTTGGATATGGGCTGTGCTGCAGTCGTCCCTCTTGTGTGCCTATGTTGACCAAGCATCACTGTGAACTACTCAAACACTTGAACAGTTAGCCCAGGAACATCAAGACTGGGCCATGGATAAGTGGAAGACAGTTGCCTGGTCAGATGAATAATAATTTCTCATTTATCGTGTTGAAGGTCATATCAGGGTACACAGTCTTCCAGGCGAACAGGGTGTACCATCTTCCAGGCTGCTGGAAATGGAATCTTCCCATGTCTTAAAGCTCGAGTTGGAGTGGTTCGAGAAGCAGAACAATGAATTCCAGTTAATGTTATGGCCACCTAACTTGCCATAATCTTAACCCGATAGAGTACATTTTAGAAGTCGGCGAGCAGCAGCTCAGGCGCAAACACCACCATGATGGAATATCTCAACTTTGACCTCTGCTTAGACATTTGATACAACTTTCTACAGTCATCTACCAAGAGTTGGTGCATCCATGCCATTGGAAGTTGCAAAATGTGCTATTGAATAGGTGGTCATAATGTTTTGGCTTCTCAGTGTAACTCACTATGGAATCTTGAACAGTGAGAAGCTTTGTCTAACTTGCTTAATCGAATCTTTTTTCTTACTCATAACCAAATTGTTGTGTTCATAAAATTTACAAAATTGTGATCGCCTCTAAATTCAAATTACTAAGGAACCTCCATTTTCAGAATGCTGCTGCTAAAAACTTGGAAACTTCTTCTAAGATCAAAGACTGGGTGCCTTTTGTTTTGTGATGTAACTTTTGCTAAGTCTTCTGAATTAAAAGATGTTCCATCAGAGACACTTCTTCCAGCAGATTTTCTGATTTCTGTTGATAAGAAAATAGCGCATGGCTGAATGGCCGAGGCAGCGCAAATTGTAATTAAAAAATTGTATGACTCACAAAGGGGCTTT
>KK115275.1:68426-84663 GCA_000611955.2 Stegodyphus mimosarum | reverse complement strand
AGTGTAATTAAACGAAGTCAGAATAAAGCAGATCCGACAGCTAATTCTTCCAAATCCACCATACCTGTTGGCAGCAAATCCATTGTTGCCAAAACACGTACTGCTGTTCCTGTTAAAAGTGATATAGGCAAGAAAGATGTGCCAAAAATTCCAGCATCTAAAATTTCTGCTAGAAATGTAACTTCTAAAACATCCAAAGATATCGCCAAAGAGAAAAACAAAAAATCTGTTCAAGTTAATCAAAGAGTTGAAGAGAAAATTGAGTTAAGCAGTGCGAGTAAAGGTGAAGGAAATATTGAAGCTGCATGTATATCTGAAGAAGAAAAGTTTATTCTTGAGGCCAATGATAAGGAAACAGTTGTTAAAGAACAGAGCGAAACTGTTTCTGATATGACACAAAACCAGTGCTTTTTGGAAAATGGTAGTGTTGAGTGCATGAAGACTATTGAAGATAATCAGACTGTGGTGGAATGTGCATCAGAAAGCATATTATAAATTTCTGTATCTTCCAAAATTGTGCTTCAAAATTTTTCTAGTCTCCAATTTGATCTCTGACAAGCATAAAAAATATACAAGCACACCTTTTTTAACTTTGTGCTTAATTTACTAGCAAATGTGTTACCTACATTAATATTATCTGACTATTAATATCTATTGAAAATAGTCACTGCATTTAGTGTTGCATTGTTATGATTATTTCGATTTGGCTAGCAGAGAAATTTTGTAATTTGTTTTACGTACAAAAATTGTAAATATATATAGCTCCAAAAGGAAACTCTATTATAACTGCTTTTTAAATTTAATCAAAGTGAGCAGGGTAAGAAAAAGAGTTTTCTGTGAATTCTATATTTACTTATATAGTAGCATTTCTATAATAAATGTTATGTATGAACTCTACATCACTTATATTAAAAGTAATGATTTTATTGTATGAAATGTGATTGGCAGCTATATGTAGTAACTCTTGTTACCAATATTGGTATATTTTCTTTAAAGAAGGTTTTTTTTTTTTTTTTTTCGGCGTATTAAATTTTTCTGTTCAGGCTAACGTGTATGGCAATGTATTGCACATGATGCACTGCACTTTTTTTCCTGCTGGTTGCTAATAACTATCACATTAAATTTTAATTTTGTTGTTCTTAGTTTCTACTTATTTGCGCATAAAGATGTAAAAAGTATAGTGTGACACATACGAGGCATATTCGGAAACTAAGTACCGTTTTGAAAAAAAATAGTAAAACAATTTTTTCGAATCCAATTTTATTTTTACATGAAAACACATGTCTTAAACTATTTTTCGACATAGTTTTCGCCAATGATCAAACACTTGTCATAGCGAGTGACCAGTTTTTGTATACCATCGTCAAAGAAGCTTCAAGCCAGTTTCGATAACCAAGACTCCACAGCATTTTTTGTGTCATCGTCAGATCCAAAGCGCTTGCCACCAAGCTCGCGCTTCATGTGCAGGAACAAGTGATAGTCGGACGGCGCCAAGTCCGGGATGTATGGCGGGTGATCGAACTGCTCCCAATGAAACTGTCGAATTAACGATTGAGTGACACCAGCAGTATGGGGCCGAGCATTGTTATGGAGCAACCCAATTCCTTTACTGCGCATTCCTCTTCGTTTGTTTTGAATGGCACGCCTTAGTTTTGTTAAAAGTCTCACAATATCGTGCCGCATTAATGGTTTCACCTCTGGGAAGAAATTCAGTAAGCATAACGCCTTGTTTTGTGAACATCAGTCAGCATTTTTGGAACCCATCGGGAACACAGTTTGCAATAATTCAAGTGGTCAGACACAATTTCGAACAAAACAGTACGTGAAATTTGTGGAAATGCCTCTGAAAGAGTTGTCATTGTGAAGCGTCTGTTCTCATGAATTGCTTCATCAACTTTCCTTACCAAATCATCGGTGACAACAGGTCGACCACTCCGAGCCTCGGCGTGGACATTTGTTCGACCTGCATTAAACATTCTTACCCACTTTCTCACCATTCCATCACTTATCGCGTATTCACCGTAAACTTCTGTCACTTGACGATAAATTTCGACCGGTTTAACATTCCTCGCGTTCAAAAATTTAATCATGGCACGAATCTCACAGTCAGCGGGAGAACTAATTGTCTTAAACATTTCGAATATGCACAGCAAACTGAAAACACAACATAGAGCAACCAAAATGGTGACAATTGAAAGTCAGTGAACAAGAAAGACTAGTGCGCATGCGCGGGACGCCTACCACAGCACTGCGACGGCGCTAGAATGAAACAGTACTTAGTTTCCGAATACGCTACGTACATATTGAATAGTTTTATGGCAGTGTTTTAATTTTAGATGTATTTCATCTTACGCTTATTTCAGAATTGAATTTTATTTATTGTATCATTTGTTTGGTTCAACATCTTATCTAATTTGTATCTGCGAAACAAGATTTTTCTAAATTAATTGAAATTATATTTTAATTAATATGTATATGTGTGTGTTTGTAATGTTATTTGTTGAGTTATTATGAGTTTAAAAATTTTTTTGTCTAGTTATTTTCCACTAAAATCTGGTATCTGACTTTAAGTTTTGATCTGTAATTCTAAGTGTTAAAAGGAATTCTCAATTAAATAAATTTGTTAGCCAATTTTGTTTTTACAGAATATTTTGATCTTTAAGGATTTTGTCTAAATTATTTTTATAAACTGTAATTAGTGTTATATAGCTGCCAATTCTTCAGATTTTATTGGGAGACTCCTAAGTTTTCATTGCACCTTCCAGGCCCCTGCTATGTCATAGAATCTCTTGGTTATTTTTAATTTTTAGCCTTTTACTACAGAAACTGTTGCCTAGCAATAAATGAAATTTATCAGGTTAAGAAAACTTCAGTTGTGCATATTCCATTCTCCCATTGCTAGTGATTTTCAAAATTATTTTTCTTATTAAATTTTATTGGATGTGAATTGTCTTAATTTACTCTAGCCATCTGTAGGATATTTTATGAAGATTCAGCCCATGTTTAATATGTTAATATTTGTATTTTAATTTTTTTTCAATCAGTATTGGTTCATTACTAAGTTTATATCGACACAATGTATGTAAATTAATTATTAATTTCATCATACTTAAAAGTACTTTGAAAAACAACACCTTTACTTTCCGAATTGGGATTTTTTCGGTATAAAAGCTTGAGAAAATTCAAAAATAAAATTAGCCAAGGAATTAGAATGTTTAAGTATCAATATATTTTATCTCAGAATCATATTTAGTTCAGTTAATTGAATCTTGTATTATGAAGTAAATTTAAATCAGGAATTGCTTGAAATGGTGTTGCTGTACAGCATAAAAACCTCCCAATTTTTAATATTTCAAGATTGGCAGCTGTAGTGTTATATTTGATATATATATATAAGTGAACTCATTTTTAATTCTGTTCAATCCTGTATTAATTATGTATAAACAACTTGACCTAAATTATAAATTTTGTAGAATTAATAAAATTTTAATATAGTTCCCTTTTATGTTTTAAGAATTATGTATGTGTGCGTGTGTGTGTATGTATATATATATATATAACGTTTTGCATTTCTGGAGTCTTAATTAGTGCATATTAAAAATTTTAAAAGTTTGAAAATTATTAGCTTTATTTTTTACTAACGTATACTAATGTTTTTTTTTGGGGGGGGACCTATAAGAAACAGCTATGTGGAATTGAATTTTAAAATTTCTTAATTTTTTTTATCAATATTTGTTACTGACCAAAGATTATTATGCATGTTTTCATTGTTTTGCTTACTTTTGTACCATCTTCTCCCGTTCACAAGATTGAAAGTAAGTAATTGTTATATAATATGGGTGCTGATGTGAATTTAGAAATTGAATCTTGTCTTTGTGTGCACAAAAATTGTAAGGATTTCTGGGGCAGCATTTGAATAACCTTAAAGTATTCATAAAAAATAAAGCAAAATTTTTAAGTATAAATTTTAACTATAATAATTTTTTATGCATTTTGTACTTAAGTAAAATTATTACAAATTGATGTCTTCCCTTCTTTGTTGTTGTTTCTTCGCTAAATGTTGTTAAGTTTAAAATGAAATCGAATTTTTATGTCAAATGTACAAATTCTATATTTCAGCAAGTTTATTTATTGTAAATGTATTATTAAATGCATTTATTTCAGCAAGGCTATAATGAGAGTTTAACAAGAGTAGGTAATTTATAAATTTGCTGTGCATTCCATATTTTATTTTCATTTAATTAGATAAAATGTATAAGTAATATATTATAAAAGTCCCCCCTCTCACACACACACACACACACACATGAGCATCATAGGCAGTGTATTTTAATTAAAGGCAGTTGGGCGTGGAAGTTCGTAAAAGTTCCTGAGTTAAGATTCCATATCTGCTCTAGATATTAATGTTAAAAATATTCATGCTTTTAGCCTTTTCCTGTGTTTAGTTCTGTTTTATTATATATATATATATATATGAGGATTATTTAGATTTCCATAGTCATGAATGGGATTTTCTTAGCAGTTCATGTGTTTTAACAGTAATATGAAATCACAACTAAATATCATTTAAAATTTTTGTAATTTTATGTAATGTGTATAATATGTATTCACAGAACTTATATGTAGAGTCTGGAATGTACCAGTGTTATGAACCATCAAAATGTTTTAAACATTTTCATTGAAATTTTATTCAAATTATGGATTATTTTAACAGGATAAACATGTGACAGATTTAAAGCAAGTGGCAGGTAAACCATTTAAAGTAAACCATTATTCCTTTAAAACTGGAATCTTTAAAGGAAATGAATATCAGTAATTAGATATTTTATAGTTAGCACTAAAACTACAAATCTGCCAAAATGATATTTTTTTTTTCTTTGTAGGAATTTATGTTAATTGTTGGTAGTTCTAATGTTGTCATTTTTACTTACATGATTAAAATTTAATTGGAGAAGTTTTAAACAGACTGAGTATTAATAATTACATAGGGTAGAAGTATTCAAATTTTATGCCAGGACGACTCCAAAAAACAATTTCACAGCCTCAATTAAAGCATTGAACGTTATATACACCATCAATTCAAATTTTTTACGATTTTTATTTACCCCAGTATAAATTTTAAAGCATTGAACGTTATATACACCATCAATTCAAATTTTTTATGATTTTTATTTACCCCAGTATAAATTTTAAAATTTTCACAACCCACAGTTTAAATACAGCTGACATAGAGTATTTGTCATTAATATGGTATCTACATGCATAATGACTCATATATGGTGGTTTGGAAAAGCAAATTTAACTAATGCATATAATTTGTTAAAATTACTTTTATAGAGTTTGAGCTGTGGGTAATGTATATGTAGTTTTAATTGAAGTTTCAATAACTTCCATCTCCAGAATATTTCCCTTGTAATTGAATATCATATTTTAATACTGTTAGTTTCTTTTGTAAAATACTGTGAAAATTATTGTTAGTTTCTTTTGTAAAATACTGTGAAAATTATGTTTTTAATTATGAGTTTTAAAAAAATACCTGTAGTACAAATTTATGTGTTCAAAGAAAAAAAGTATTTTTAAAATTATTTCTAAATATTTTAATAAATTTAAATATTTATCCTACTTTTTATGTTAATTTAGAGATTTTATTTTTAGTTTTGCATTCTTTATATCAAGCAGTTGTGGTATGTATTTTATTTTTTATTATATTTTCTTTTAATTTGGTATTGTATAAATTTCTTCCATAGCATGGTGTTTCTTTGCTGTAATAATAATTTGTATATGTGGGAAAAAAAGGGGTTCTACAAAGACTTTAGGGTGGTTAAAAATTCAAATAGTATGTAATTAAAAAATAATTGCTAATAAGTATTCAGAGCAAAAGTACTAATATCATAGTTATCTAAGATGTTGTTATTGTACCAAAATTGAAATCAAAATTGTTTCTGCCTTATTTAAATTTATAATAAAATCTTAAATTACTCTTATTTTGAATTACATATTTATTGTCCATTCATAAATGCGGGGCTATGGAGCCGGCATGGGAGTTAGGCAGATTTTGGGGTAAAAGAAAGTTGGAGCTGGAATTGCCAAAAACACATTGACTCAGACTCCAGTTTTTGTTGCACAGTTTGAATTTGAAATGAAATTAAAGTGAATTGGAAAAAAAAAAATTAATGACAAACTGAGGTATTATTTTTTTTTGGACTATATGCATTAATAAATAGTTATTTTCTATTTTATTGACATATTAATAAATAAATATAAAGGAGGAGGATAGATAAGAACTCCCAAAATTGATGCCATTCTTTACAAGCGAGCAGGAAAAGGAGCAATTATTGATCAAGCAATGTGATGGGGAAGTATATATTTGATGATATAGAGGTTGTTAGAATTAAGAACTTTTTTAGATGATGTAGTTAACCCTAATGTTTCACTAACAGAAAGACTGTGGAATGATCTTGCAGAATTGGAAACTCTTTTTTCTACATCGTATATAACCACAAAAAAAAACTACAATCTGAAGAATTTAACAGGAGGCGAGAATGGAAAGAATATGACATTTGTTCTTTCTGAAATGGAGGTCTTATTTCAGAAGGAATCATTTCTTCAATGAAGAAAAGAGAAACTAGTTTGCCAGACAATGAGATACCGAATTTTGTTGGATGACGAACAAATTAAAAAGGCAAAGAAAGCCATCTCTGGACTTTCATTTAGAATGAAATTATTCTCAGAACAAATAGAGTATTCAAATCAGGACACTCAAACTGCAGACATTGCTGCTGAGTCTCTAGCATCCTCTTCCAGTGCTGAATTAGATTTTGAGAAAAATTTGGACAATTTTGAAAAAGCTAAGGCAAAGTGAATTTGAATTCTTTTAGAACTTATAAAAATGTATCCTGAAAAGTTAAATGAAGTATCCCTAACAATAACTTCCTCCTAGTCAGGTTAGTGTGGAAAGACTGTTTTCAGCTCTTAAGTGTATGAAATTGGATCTACGGTCCTCTGATAAAGATCTCGCTGAAGCTATACTGTTCCTTAGAAATTACTAATGCCAGTTTTCCCATTTCATAATAAATGCTATATTATGAAATATAAATAATTTGCTATGCCATTATTATTATTTTTCTGTAGCATCTATTACTTATTTTATATTAAAAAAGTAAGTTGTAACACATGTGTATATGTTTACATATATATGGGGGAATCAGAGTCTTGGAGTTTAAAATTTCAGGAGTCTGAGTTACAGTTGGTCATTTTCCGTACCAACTTCACAGCCCTGTATAAGACCCATATTTGGAAGCATACTAGAAGGACTGAGTTTATGTTGTAGGGAAGAAAAAATAAAAGTGCTGCTAGGATTTCTCTTTCTCTGCAAACACATAGATTCAGGCCTCTCCATGAAGCTTAATATCCTTTTTTTGCAAATGTTCTAGAATTTTTTCAACCAGAATGCAGAAGCATTCTGGAATTTGAATTTTGTGAACAGAAAGTATACACAACTTTCAATCTATATATATTTTGTATTTTCTATTAAAATTTGGTATTGTCACTTTTGATAAAAGGATTCTGCAGTAGGAAATTGACTATGTTTGAAAGACATTACAAGAACTTAAAATTTTATTATTTATTTTGAACATTAATGAAGTTTATTGTTTTGCTAATAGGTTTTGTATGAGGTTCCTGTTCATACTATAAAAATATGATAAGATATTTAAGCATCCAAAAATGTTACTCATAACGTTGTGAAAAGAAATAAAACAGCATATTTATTTTATAATGTTATATATATATGTGTGTGTGTGTCTGTGTGTGTTTGTGTATCTGTACATGATGTGAAATTTATTAAGGAAAGTGTAAAATAAATTTGTATTTGATTCACTAATATTTAAGAAATTCTAAATTCATTTTATCTCATTTATTTATATAATCATTTAAGCAAAAGAATTATTGTAAAGAGCAAATCTCTGTGTTTTTTAATTCTGAAATTCAAGTCTGTAAAACTAATAACATTAAGATATACTACTTAAGGAAGCAATTTTCTTGTAAAATGTAACTTTTTCTAATCAGCAATAATCTAATATTGTAACAGCCTGTAAAAATATTATGCTTTACAAAATATGTTTTGTATGTAATAGTAAAAATTTGCTTCCTAAAAATAGGTTTATTTCTAAAATCTGTTTACTATTATATATAGATTATCTGTATATATTTTTCCATGTAATGAAATTAATGTTCTTTCAGTTGGTTTCTCTTTTAATTAGACTCATAATAAAATATAATAAGCTACCTCAAAATGATTCTGTAAATTAAACTGAGGCTGTGATTATTTTATGATTGCTGAGCAGCTTCATGTAGTTGTAAATTCAATAGTCAATTGTGTGTTTTACACTTCAGAATGATTGCTTTATATGTTTTAGCATTAAATTAGTGTCTTTGTCACTGCTTTTGACTATGTGAGTGTGTAATAATTTGTAATTCTGTATTGAGTTGCATGAGAGTTGCTGAAATTCATGTGCGGGCATGTTTTTAATGACAGGAATAAGTGAGAGCTCTTGTTGATTGAATTGCATTAAAGCAATAATTATCTTTATGAAAAAAAATATTTTTTATTGGACTAGGCATAAATTTAAGTAGATTTGATAAAACATTGTTTATATCAAAATGTTTATTGCAAGTTAATGATGGAAATTTTGTATTGGTAATGTATTTATTGTGTAAAATGGATTTTTGCATTTGTATTCCAGATTAAATTTTCAGTCTTTTTCATGTTTTATTTGATTATTTAGTGAAAATCATTATAAATTCAGAATTTATCCCACAGTCTATGACAGAATTTAAAAAGCTAAGCAAATTTTTAGCTAAACCAATACAGGATAACTTATGTTTAAACTAGAGATTGGATGTTTCAGTCCTTAAAACCCATGAATCATGAATAAGATTTGCAATCCGAAAATTTTAATCTTTTGGACCTTTTTCGTAATTCGTATCTTTTACTCCTTAACCAATAAATCATTAAACATTTTAACACAAAACTTGGAAGGATTTTTTTTATTTCTGTGGTGTTTTAAAAAAAGTTCATTTATATATTTTTATAAAGCTATTTTTAAATTTTTTTCATTAAATGCAGATTTACTATTATTCTTTGATTAAAAACTTTTAAATAAAGTTTTATTTTTATTCTTATATGTAGGTTTCAAAATACTCAATATTGAGATTCAAGAAAATTTAGGATTCGTCCCATTTGTAATTAAAGCATTTATAAAGCTTCAGCATAGTTGTAATTAATAAATTTAAAGGTCTAAATATTCATTATAATACTGACATCAATTCTGAATAAATCACAAATTGTTTTAAGTGTCCAGTATACTAACTGGGATTGACTGTAGTGTGTAAACTTGTGTTCTGGTCGATTTATGGTGAGAATTAAAAGAGAAAAAATAGCTTCTCTAATAATCAGTTAGAGAGACCATTAGTACTTATAATCATTGGTTAGTAAATATCTGCATAAGAAACAATATCATGTATCTGCTGAAAAAGTTTCTTTTTTGTAGACTTCTTCTTTGTTATAAAATATTAAACAGTAGGAAAGACTATTGATAATTATAACCACTGTTAGTAAAAACTTATAAAATAATCATTGATACCTACTAAAAAGATTGTCTGATTTGTAGCAGTGATCATTATCATCCAGATGCAGCTGGAATTCTGAATTTTTTACTTTCTCAAATTCGGAAATTCCGGATTTGAGAAATCGCATGTACATGTAATCATCATGAAATACTGTGTTACATGGATATGTAATCTTTATCGACAGTGTAGAAGATAAATATCTGTTAATAATTTCTGTTGTTGCAGAAACTGCAATAATTATTAAGGATTCTGGAAGGACTTATTGATTAAAAAAGATATTTAAATGTGTTTTTAGAGGCATGTATAGAATGCAGTTAATATATGCAGAAAAAAAAAAGGCTATCCTTAAATACCTCCATCTTCATCAAATTTAATGGCATCAGTACTGTTGTTCAGCACTGTAAAACAACTGTTTTCGGTGATTTGATAAAAGTCAACTTGGATAAAGTTAGTAGATAATTTGCCAAATGTCATTTGAAAAGATGAAAACATTTGTTATATCAAGAATGCTGAAACTGTCAGTCACTTGACCCCCCCCCCAAATAAACTGAAATTGTAAACTTTTGGGGCTTAAGTATTCAGGCTAAAAGAAGACAGAATACATATCTACCCAGTGTTCACAAAATTTAATTTTAAGTTTCCTTCCTTGGACCTAATTGTATATGTAATAATTACTTGACTTATGATAAAATGTAGAACATCTCTCATTGCCTCACTGAAGACTGAGATATTATTTGTTCCCATTATAGAAAAATACATGTGAAGTTTTGGGATTAGAAGATATCTCTAAAGGCCCAATTGATAAAGGTTTCATGTAAAATTTATCAAATAACTAAAATTCTTTACATATCATGAACCATTCTCTTCTATATTTTCCTTCTCTCTAACACCTATTAATATGCATACTTCAGGCTCTATTTTTAATACCTAAGGGATAATAATAAGTCATTGTCTACAAAATGTCTTGTTGATCATAATGAATTTTCAGTTGCTAGCAAAGAAAATATTTACACAGCACTCCCTGAAATTTAACTCCCTGCCAAGTAACTTTGTCAGAGAATGCAATGAAGCTTAAATTAAAATGCATTATAATTTTCCCTTCGCTAATGGAATGGTGTGAAAATTTGTGTGTACCCATATATGTATGTGTATCACAATAGTATCCTTAATTATTTGAAGTTATGGTGCATTTTACACTAAGGTAGTTTTCAAGATATTTTAAATGGGTTCACAATTACTGCTGTCATAGGCATCTGCTGTATTATAAAATAATAAACAGTAAAGATCTCTCTTTGAAATTCCTTTACTGAATTCAATGGATAGTGGGGGAAATTCATGGCTGTAATTTACATTAATAATTTAGCAGTTGAAAATTTATATTATTTTTTTGAAAGTAGTGTCTAACAGAAATGAAGAGCAATGCAAAGAATTAATATGTAAGTAAAGGAACAAATATTTGAACTGAAATTTATATTCGTGAACTGATCAAATTCTGGAAGCATGTTCTACACCAGTATTTTAGATAAGGTTTCCATTCAATTAAAATCCAGTTTGCCTACTGGGGTTTTTATGATTTTCTTCATGTGCAGCATAAGTCAGTTTCCCTTCGAGTCCATCATTGATGGCATTTTCTCCATAAGGGTATTATTGCACATTCATTTGTTTTGGGTTAACAACTGTTTCAAACAGTTTCTCTACTTGCTTTACCATTGAAAGATGGACAATTTGATCATGGCTTTGAAACAGACATGCAGCCAGTTGGTTCTTACCTGAATTTGGAAGAGCTCTAGGCCATTGGATTTATGCCATCTAGTGGCTGCAGGAAAGATGAAATGAAGAGATGTAAAAATTCTTACGTGTTTGATGGCCACAGCAAAGTGGCAATGGAATAAGAATACAAATGAAATGCAATACAATTTAGATACTGAAAAAGATGAAATATACACTGATGGTAAATACAGGTGAAATCGCAATGCAGATTAACATTCAAGCATTGTGATGAATTGCACATGGATGTTTAAAAGTATTTTCAATAGTAGGATCATAGGCAGCTAACTGAGAAATTTGAACAGAGTTCGTAATTTTCCTGAAGAAGTTGTGAGAACTTGCAAGAATATAATCTAGTGCATGCAGAGTTTAAGATCTTGGTGGAGTCGTTGATTTTGCACAAACCACAGATTGTTCTCAAGATTTTATTTTGAAGCATTATAATTTTCTTCCCATAAGTCTTGAGTGCTGTTGCCGGCACTGGGACGGCATAAAATAAAAGAGGACAAATTAAGTGTACCAGTAAGTTTCTTTGATGCCTAAATCTAAGTTAGATTTTTCTCCCTGTGAGACTGTAAATGTCGCCATGTGAGCAGCGTTGGCTTTGTTTAACTATATTGTTACGAAAAATTCGGCGGTTGCGCCTGTATGTAAGCTTTCCGGCATAGCACTAGGGTTGCCATAAATTAGTGTATGGTAGGGTTGCCAGATTGGCGACTTTATCGCCCATTTGGCGACCAAATTGGCGATATCCCATGGTCCAATCGGGAAGCTTCTAGAATAACTTCCTGTCGAGATATTTCTCGAAACGTGTCGAACTTGAAGAAAAGCTATATAAACCCTTGCGTTTCTAAGAGCGAGGAGTTGCGAGTTAGTTACAGAGTTGCGAAGAGATTGTGAAGTAGTGTGAGCGTTGTGCTTACTGTGAGTGCTAAGCTACGCGAGAGTTCTGTGAACGGAAAGCAATCGAATAGTGCTTTGCCGTGAAGCTATCTTTACAGTATAGCTTGACAGTGGATTGGTGATTGTTCCACGGTGTTTGTTATAAGTTTAGTGTTGCCGTGAAGTTACCTGGACAGTTACAGCCTGAAGCTGTGTTGCTGATTGTTTCAGCGTATTTATTGTAGATTTTCGACGCTTTTAAAGGTAATTTTGGAACTGTGCTGTAAATAGTGATTCTTGTAAATAAATTGTGCTTTTTATTGATCTGCATCGTGTTTTCATCGAATACTCTCAAATCTACGAACCCGTGAAAACGCAACAACTGGTGTCAGAAGTGGGATTTGAGAGTGAATGCCAGTCATCCGTCTACAGGAGAAAATGAAGGCGGAGGAAATGAATGCTTTGATGGACATGTTAGTAGCTCTGAAAGCCGACATGTTAGCAGCTCTGAAAGCTGGACAAGACGAGATAATAGCCGGATATGATGAGATAAGAATTGGCTATGAAGAGATGATAGCCGAGATGAAGGCCGAGCGCGAAAAGAGGAAAGTCGGCCGAGAAAAAGTACCAGAGCAACTCCAACAGATGAAAGAGGAGCTTGCAGAAGAAACTGGAGCCATAAAAGAAGATGCGGAAAACAAAGTGGGATCTGAAGAGTCAGAGGAGGGAGAAACGGAGGAAGTAGCTGGTGGAGTGTTTGAGAAAGATCCAGAAATTATGGATGAAACATCCAACGGGATGAAAGGAAAAGAAGGACAGCATGAAGAAATAAAAGACGGGGAAGAAGGTTTTGATTCTCAAGTGCCTGAAGTAGAGACAGAAGAAAATGAAAATGCGACTGTCAAGATCATAGAAACTGATAGTGAAGTTGCGAAGTCGCAGTTAGCAAGTATTGAACCATCCGAAAATTCATGTGACTCTGAGATGGAAGAAGCTGATGTACAGCTTACGCAGAGTGATCCAGTATTGCAAGAAAATTTACCTACTTCGCAAACTGTATGTGTGTCTTATGATGAAGATTGTGTAGACATGGACTCGATTCTAAACCAGGATACTTCTGTTTGTAAAGGCTCGGATTGTATTCATGACCCTGGTGCAAACATCGGAAATAGTTCCCAGGAAACGGAGGAAAATAAGCATGTAGCAACTGCTAAAATTACCAAGGTGAACAGTACACACGATGCGAATAAAGTACAGAGTGGTGAACGAACTGTTTCAGATCTTCCTGTGCACGAAAAGTCTGAAAGGACTGAATCTTCAGACTGTGATATGAAAAACAGAAATACACCTGAGAACTGCCGTGGAAAAGTATTTGACCCAGGTATAACTTAGTGAAAACTAAGTAACTAACTTAGTGAAAAGCCTAAGACTAAAATCCATTCTGAACTTTAATAGTATAGTTTAAAATTGTTATGTGTTTAACTTATGTATATAATGTAAATATTTGTTTCTTTAGTAATTAGTGATAGTTATTTTTGTTATGGGTCGCGTATTTCGTGATGGTTTTATGTTTAATTGTAGGACTTATGCCTAGTTGCTTGTACATAGATTTTGTAATTAGTGTAAATGTTTTTGTTATTTGTAAATACTGTAAATATTTGCAAATTTTGTTATTATTGTAATTTATTTGTTTTGTAGCTTTTTCGATTATTTCTTTTTGGCTCCCAGCCAGGGATTGTACTGCCCGGGACGTGCAGTCCTTGGGAGGGGGCAGTGTTACGAAAAATTCGGCGGTTGCGCCTGTATGTAAGCTTTCCGGCATAGCACTAGGGTTGCCATAAAATAGTGTATGGTAGGGTTGCCAGATTGGCGACTTTATCGCCCATTTGGCGACCAAATTGGCGATATCCCATGGTCCAATCGGGAAGCTTCTAGAATAACTTCCTGTCGAGATATTTCTCGAAACGTGTCGAACTTAAAGAAAAGCTATATAAACCCTTGCGTTTCTGAGAGCGAGGAGTTGCGAGTTAGTTGCAGAGTTGCGAAGAGATTGTGAAGTAGTGTGAGCGTTGTGCTTACTGTGAGTGCTAAGCTACGCGAGAGTTCTGTGAACGGAAAGCAATCGAATAGTGCTTTGCCGTGAAGCTATCTTTACAGTATAGCTTGACAGTGGATTGGTGATTGTTCCACGGTGTTTGTTATAAGTTTAGTGTTGCCGTGAAGTTACCTGGACAGTTACAGCCTGAAGCTGTGTTGCTGATTGTTTCAGCGTATTTATTGTAGATTTTCGACGCTTTTAAAGGTAATTTTGGAACTGTGCTGTAAATAGTGATTCTTGTAAATAAATTGTGCTTTTTATTGATCTGCATCGTGTTTTCATCGAATACTCTCAAATCTACGAACCTGTGAAAACGCAACAATATATTATGTTCTCTCTGAAATTTAGTTGTTCATCTAAAACAACTTCTAAATATTTTAAGGAATGTACAATTCATAGAGTTCATTATTAATCTTAAGTTTAGATTTACTTGTTGATTCTTCTTGCAACATCTAAGCAGGACGACGCTACATTTATCTGCATTAAATTTAAATTTCCAGAAGCCATACCAGTGACATGTTCAGACTGAATTGTAAATTGTCAGTTATGTGGCTAGGCTTGGCCGACTGGAAAGTGATCAGAGCTAAGCTCTTTTATCATTTACAGCTGAGGCCTGTGTTGAATTCGTTTTAAGAGAAGAATGTCTGGAACCTTCGGTAAAAGCAATGTGGTGTATCCTTATAGGTGTACTAGGTCCTACTATCTTTATACCGTTTTGGTCAGCAAAATTCTGTAGGATTCTGCCATTGATGTTCGCATATCTAGAGTGCTAGATTAGACTCTGAAATAAAGTCTCCCGCAATTATAGTTGGTAATTTCGGCAGCAGTGAAAATGTAAAGATCTTGATTCGACATCACGTGGCTAGATGGATTGTAACTAGAGATAAATAAAAATGCTTCCTTTGAGGTACCATGAATAAGAGCTGCGGTGGCGTCAGTGTGTAAAGTAATTGGTAATGCTACATATTTGAACCAAATTAGTTGCACAGTCCATGTTCAAATTTGTTTAAAATGTCGGTGATCTCAATGCTGAGCTGCTATTTTTCTGCAATAAAGTGAGTTTTTATATTTTGTTAACAGCTTTTGTCCTTGTTTAGCCTGTCTATTAAGTCTTCTCCACAGGTAGAGATGCTATCCTCATTTGGATTTGTTTTAACGTTTTTCTTCTCACTTTGAATTTGACTAGATTTCTTCCTTCCTTTCGCAAAAAATTGTAAGTTGTTCGTTTTCAACAACCAATAAGCTATCAGCATCGAATCACTCATAATGGAGAACTAGTTTCCCCTTTACACAGTAACCCCAAAGTTATCCATGGTGATTAGTTGTTTTATATTATGTGATAAAGCAGAAAAATTTTACCAAACAATTGTCCTTCTTAAATAGTTTGAATATGGTCATAAGTAAATAGCTGTGATGTGGTTTGTCTTAATTAATCATTAAAACTGTTCAATTAGAAGGGATGTTTTGTATATTATATTGTACCTACAGGAATTTTCTTTATTATAATAGCATGTTTTTAAAAAAGGTTGTCTATTTTTATGTAAATTCTATTCGAAAACAGTAAAAAGGTTATTTAAATACAAAATTATCTGGCAGTTATAATAGATAATAAAATTATCTGGTAGTTATAATAGTAGTGACAAAATCTGATGTTCATCAAATCTTAAAGAATCCTCCTAAAATTTGCAATGTGATAAACTGCTATTTTTGACTAAGTCTTTATAGGACACAAAGCTTGCTTTAAATTTATATTTCTCTAAATGCCTTGAAAATACAACTGAGGTAATGGAAGCTCAAATTCCACTACGCACTAGTAAGCTAGGTAATTATACAACTAATATATACTGTCACCCCTTATCC
>KK115275.1:31713-68384 GCA_000611955.2 Stegodyphus mimosarum | reverse complement strand
ATCCTGCTTAATATCCCACTTCTGGCACCAGAAAAGTGTTGTCTGTGTATGGGTTCGTAATAGATTGAATGCACAAGTCTGATGAAAAGTGAATAAAATTTATTCTTATCACAAGAAATAAAACAAAATTCTGAAACTTTTCCGCGCAGATCGTAGACTATCACACAGTAGTTATATTTTAATATAATCGACTTGGAAGTCTTATCTGAACGCTGAAGAGAATTGTTTATAATAACTGACTATGTAAGGTTTTAGTTTAAACTAACAAAGTTTTATTTTTAATTTTCCTTTCCTATGATTTCTTATTTCAACTTCCCGTTAGAATGAGCACGCGTTTCAGCTTTATGCTAATTTGAAGTGGAGCCAAGTTTTGGTATTTAACCGTTAGCAAGGAACTACTCAGGGTGAGAGAGCTTTTAGTCTCAGATCACTGCTGCTCTGTTCGACGTTCGCCTGACTAGCTAGTATTTAAATTCTAAGCCTTAGCGCTGTTACTTTATTACTTATTGAAGTAAATATAAGTGCGTTAGTATTAGTTAAATCTTGCCACGCACCATTTAGCATAGAGGCCAACCTCGCGTTTATAGCTGTGTGAGCAACGACTACTTAAATTTCTACTTAACTTTAGTTTAAATTATTTGATTGTTCAGTTTAGCCCAAGTGCGGTGATTATTTTCTGTTATCCCTCCCGAGTTGGGAAGTGGCTGTATATAATTGTGGTTTAATAAAAGAGGATTTTAAATCCTTCTTACGTGTAGTTATTCTACCACAGAACATAGCTGCATTCAGCTCCCTGTTCAAGATCAGGACGTAGATTACTTCACGAATATGTTCGCCAAGAGTATGCACCGGTCCTGACAACTGCAGCATTACTTGAAGACAGTTCGTTGAATGAACATCTGCAATCTGTTGTCAAATAGTGACTAGTGGTTATGTTGAGAAATTATACTTACTTTGTAGATATAAAAATAGGTCATGGTTCATAGCGTTTTTAGCATATCCAGTTACATTTTTTCATCCCTGTCAGAATTCGAAGACCTTTTTGAGGGTTTTATCTTGCAGAATATTTGAATTGTTATTTATTTCACGACTAAAGTAAGTCAGGCAGAAAATTTGTAACGCATTGCTGAGGTTCTTGGGCATAGCCAGGATCTGAGACAAGGGAGTGCAAAAGAATTTAGAACGATAAAATTAAATTAGAATTTGGTTCGAACATGTTCCTTACTGAAGGAAGGAAAGACAGCTGAATGCTAATAATCCGGTCTAAGAGTTCAAATGCTGGTAAAATGGCTGGCTGCAAGAGCGTTTTCGTAGATTTTTCCATCTGTAATGTGACTATGAAACAATTTCCCTTGGATCTTCTCTGAAGATATACCCCCTGTTAGATAGGTAGTTCTCGCATGCGTTTCTGTAGTCGAATAAGTAATAATTGGCTCGAATACATTTATAAGCAGATTGTTAAAGTCTGAGGAATATGAATGCGCCTATTTATTTTTTAATTTAGTCTTGAACTTATCTGTGCTAAACCGTTCTAAAAATTTCTGTCTATTTTGATTCTTTCTCATAGCTTTCCCTGCACATTCAACATACATAGCCCATTTAAGAGATCCTCTATCACTGTTGAGCACAACCAAAATTTTTGTTTTACGTAAAGTACTAAATGAGTACAAAATAGTATTCGTAGTATCCACAGTAGAGACAAAGATGTAAGAAGAGTGTTGTTACATTTGCAAGGAAAATGTGTTAAGGTTATATTTGGTCTGATACTGGAACTTGAAGTCCTATAACCTTACTAGACAGGTAGTGAAATATCACTACGTCTAAAATAGCATGATAAAGACTTAACGAGGTTTAAACAAGCTTTTGTTAAAGTGAACTTTTAACATAAAGGCAGGGCTTTTGCTCTACAAATAACCAAAATTTGTGACAATACAAATAAGTAATAACTTTAAACGTTGATCAATAGACTAAGACTGGCCATTAAATATTAAGCTGCAAGCTAGCTCAAATAATTTAACGGCGCATAAGTATCGGCTGTGAAAAATCGGGATAATTACATTTAACTATTGGCAGATTTTTAACAACGTTACGTGAGTGCCAGGAACTCTCTCTCAAGATCCAAAAGCCCTCAGCTTAAATACACTACAAGCTAAATTTCCATTTCGGTGAGGAATACGGAAAAAAAAGAAGCTAGAGTAAAGATAAAAATCTTGACTATTTGTTTAACATAAGAAGCTTACAGGTCATCTTTTTCCCTTCAAATTTTAACTTCATCATGTTACCGTTCTTTACTTTCTTCTCTCTCCAAAACGTTTGCCACAGTTCTGTCTCATAAGCAGAATATTTCAAATTGTATATCTCACGAAAACATTGCACTTTTTTGTTAAACTCTCCGTCTGTCATCTTTCCCATAGCCCAAGGTGCAGTAACAGTAAAAAAACTGCTAATAAATCTCAACTGAAAAGTATCCACCTATACCGATGATGTTATAGAATTAGACAAGAAAGTAACAGAGATCTCTTCTAAAATTCGTCAACTATCAAATATTTTCGAACTCATTCCTCCTTTTGTGTGTGTGAGAAAGAGAGAGTGCCATTTCGTCAGCACATTCGAACAGCTGATTGAACAAATCTTAATACTTTGACGCAAACTTGGTTATGCAGGGTTTCTACTGCATGCAGCTTGTACTTCCCTGCTAACTTGGTATTACCACATTGGTCCTGTTGCGATGCTTCCTAACTTGATTGAAGAAACGATACACTTAGGAGAATAGGATCCTAGACCTGGCTGATATTTAAGTTGCCTTACACGGTTATAATGCTCCCAACTCCTACAGGTGATCCAAAGAGGCAAATCCAGAGGGACTTATATGTTCGCAGTCTGGGTTTATATACGCAAATCGGAGGTGGACGCCCACGCATCCACCAACAGAGACCAAAGCGTAGTCTGCCTTCAAGTGTTGACCAAAGGAAGCCAAATCCCCAAGGACAACCTTCGTAGTCTAACCTTGAAGCAACCCCACAGCCAAAGAGGCAGACAAGTGTGTACCATATAGTCCCTGCTGAGCCTGAAAGTACCACAGAATAAGACAGACAGAAGAACATTTTAAGACTTGTTGTCGAGAAGATAGAGTGATCAAGAAGATGACGATCTTGTGAAGACTGATTTTACAACCCTGTGGTCGAGACTGCTTAAATGCAAGCAATTAGCTACACCGGTTTTATCCAGGGATAAATAGAAAGGGCTAGGTCATTCCTTTGTTCGCCTCCTCGCCGTTGCGAGCTTCATGGAGGGGGTTAACCGGAACTGCTCTGATTTCTCTCTTCTCATATGTGAATTAGAGTTTCAGAAAGCATTGCTTCCTTATACTCTGCATCTGGTGAAGAGCATCGGTAGAACAAAATAATTAGTATGGACAAAAAGACGTAAGTATAAATCAAGTGGCCACCATCAGTCGACGAATAAGTTGAGTTGCTGGTAGGAGGTCCAAATTAGTGAACTGAAGAGTCAAGTATGGGTAACAGATGTTAAGGATGGAGAATGTTAAACTGTAGTTTCATTAAGTTGGGAGATGATTTTCTGGAGGTCGCATATCCCAAATTAATTTTAATCATACATATTTGTTTTCTATTAATATAAATATTTAAATTTGTGTTTATATATATATAGTCAATTTTCCTTTTAAATTCTACATTGTAAAGTATCGTTTATGTAATATGTCTTCTTGTGTTGTAGCAGCGTGCCGTAACACTTATAGAAATACGAAAGTAAGAGATGTTGTATTTCATGCTTTTCCAAAGGACAATTTGCCTTCAATTTAGAATGGATACATAAATGTCGAAGACGGGATTCTATTAATGCGAAAAATGCAATAATTTGTAGCGAACATTTTCTGTGAAGTGATTATGAAGATGATATGAGAAATCTCTTGCTTGGATTGTCGCAAAAGAAACTGTTGAAATGCAATGCTTTGCCGAAAGTAAATTTATCGTGTGCAGTAAATGAAATAACACCAAGAAATCGGAGACAAGCGAAAAGAAAACTAATGCAGAGTGCTTTTGAAAGACTACACGAATTAAGCCCAAAGAAAACTCATTTTGATGCCGAAAACGAAATTGAAGCTGGCAATAAAAAATGTGAATGATTTTTTGAAATAAAACTCACAAATGATAATGCCCCAAGTAACAATACATTTCGAGCTTGTGCTATCGTACGAGAAGGTTGTTTTCGTCTCGTCTACTGCCGTCGCCATCGAGATAGATAAGGCCTGTGCTCTGAATCCAAACTAGCTGGTGACGTCACGCTTAAGGGACCCTCAGCAATAACTCACACAGTGACACTCCAAAAGTTTCTCCGCATTGTTTGTCCAGCTGCCTCTTAACGCTGTTACCAGTAGCCACCTGCTTCTTAGACATACTTCACACGGTCTTGTTAAATGCATAGATTTCTTTAGTTTAATTAATATTTCAGCATTATTCATTGCTTTTTCAAGTTAATTGCTTAGTGATACATTTTTCGTGCAAAATTGTGTTATCCTCATTATGCCTTCCCGTTCTATTGTTCCTGGCTGTAAAGGAAACTATGATAATGGTCCTCGTGTGAGAGTCTACGGCTTTCCATCTAATGAAGTTTTAAAGAAGAAATGGCTTAAAGCTATACCTAAGAGCAATTTTAAATTAACGAAAGCTTCAAAAGTTTGCGAACTTCATTTCAAAGATTAAGATATTGAGATGGAGACAAGTGCATATGATCCATCCTCTGGAAAAAAAATAATAAGTGCACCTCTTTCACGTTCTCGATTAACAAAAGACGCAATACCATCTTTATTTCCGGATTGTCCTGCATATTTATCCTATCAGAAACAAAATCGAGTATCTCCGCATGATAAAAGTGTACGATTACAAAATCAGCAACTGTATTTGGCTCTACAGGAAAGCATGAAAACAAAAACAGCAGAAGAAGAAAAATACATGTTTTCGACATATGCAAAGTTTTTAAAGTGCTTAGAAACTCAGGAAATCCCGTTATTTTGGTCTATAATCAGAAAGGAAGATGAGATATTATTTTTTTATATTAATACACAAGCAGCACCAGTTATTGAAGCTTCTGTTTATTCTTAAATATGATTTAAGTGTCTCAGCATTTATTGGTAATGCTGCAATAAAATCATGGAAAGAAGTTAACTTTCCGGTGAAAGTTGGAGATATCAGAAATCTCTAAGAAATACTAGATGGTGTAAAGTTTGTATTAATACCTGTAGCTCAAAAACATGTTCAGTCAATTTTGGATACAATTTTGGAATTATTGGGCCTTCTTAAACTGAATTATGAAGTCGAAGGAACTGTTATTAATTTTTTGGCCGATAAAGTTTCACTTTTCTCGGGCAATAAAGTTAAACGGCGATACTCAACTGAAATGTTAATATTTTCAACTTTATTGCATTCCATACCTCCACACGCGTATAAGTTTTTACGACATTCGGGAAATATAATTCTTTTCCATCCAGCAACTGTTAGAAAAATTTGTACTCAATTTAATGCAAATCCCTTTAAAGAGCAATTTGAATTAAACTTCCTTCATTATGCGTGAAAGAAATTTGTGGAACTTCAACCTCATGAAAGAATTGTTTCTCTAATGATGATGAAATTCATATTAAACCATACTTAGATTTCAGAGTAGGTAATATTGTTGGCTCTTCTTTTAACACTAAGGATGCAGCAACAAGTGCTCATGTTTTTATGATCCAGAGCTTACTCTCCCAGTATAAAGATGTTGTGCATATTTTACTTGTGAAAACCATAACACTGGATATATTGCACTTTATACACCAAAATATTATAATTAAAGATTATAACAGGATTAGAGAATATAGGATTTTTCGTGATATGTGTTGTAAGTGACAATAATTGACTCAATCGTAAAGGTATGTGTTATTTGTCAAATCCTTTGCAACTGAGTATCGTTTATCCTCATCCAGTGAAAACAGACCGACCTTTATTTTATGTAATTGATGTAGTATATATATTAAAATGCGTACTAAATAACTGGCTGAATCAGAAAAACTTAAAACAGTGTATTCGATACCCAGATTTTGAAACATTTGAAAATAATATTATTATGAAAACGGCATCTTTTCATACTCTCGAAAAACTATATGAAGCTGAAAAGAATAATTTAGTTACATTTAATCGCTCCTTGACTTTGAAATCTCTTAATCCATCGAATTTAGAGAGACAGAATGTGAAACTCGTACTGCAGGTTTTTAATGAACATGTAGTTAATGCTCTAATAGAACTAGAAGAAAAAAAGAATCTGCAGTTTGCCATAGAAACTGGAAATTTTATTAAAATAATTCATGTTTGGTGGTGCATTATAAATGTCAAAAGTTCCCATAAAGGAATACGACTAAGAAACGGAAATATGAATTCATTAACTAATTTGCCTGACGATGAAAATGTGAAGTTCTTAAGTAAATTTTTTAATTGGCTCGATGTTTGGAAAAGCATAGGATGCACTACAGGGAATTTTACGAAAGAAACTCATCATGCTCTTACTCACACAACTTACGCTTTATTGGAAATGAAGGAGTATTGTATCGAAGAACTGAAAATGAAATATTTTCTCTGTGGAAAAATACAAACTGATTCCTTAAAAGAGAGATTCGGAAAGTATAGGTTTTTAGCCGGATCGCAATATCATGTCTCAGTGAGATAAATATTTGAATGTGAGTCCAAACTCAGATTACAAAACACTTTTTCATTGAGATCTGCAACTTTTGGTCAAATTACTATTGATGAGTTTAATGCTGTGTCTTCATGCGAAAAGGAAGATGAAGTAATTAATTATTTGAATATTGATGTAACTAATGAGGATATTTTAGGCATCGAAAGTGTAATACCAGTTTTAACATACTTTGCAGGATATTGTGTTTATGCCATATGCAAAAAACAGAAGAGTTCATCATGTATATCACAGTTTTCAATTGATAAAGAACTGATATGCAAAGATGCATATAGCTTAATTTTCGAGTATGGATCGAGGATGTTTAAAGTATCCTCACCCAGACATTGTGAATATTATTGTGCACTGCTATATAGTAGTTCAAAAACTTCTTTCTGAGAAATACGAAAGTGAATTTTTAAAAGTTCAAAATCAACGAAATTTTGCGGTGACTCTTGCATTTTCTATTATAAATAGACTAGAATTATTTAATTCAATTGATATATGTGAGTTAGGTCATACTGCTGAATATGAAACAAATTTTGTGGGTGTGCGTAAACATTTTACTGAAGAATTACTATTGTAAAAGAAATGATAACTATAGAAACCCCTGTTTAAAAAGAAAACTGCAAACACTACAGAAAGCAAATATTTAAAATAAGGTATTTATATTTTAGAAAATATTCCATTGCATTTAAAAAATATCAGTTATTTTATTGCATATTTATTTGTAAACTTTTTGTTGGCTTTTATAATTTGCATATAAATTTATATTTACTTTTGATATCTGAAGCATCATCCCTTGCAACAGTTACTAATGCTGAGTTAATTTGATTCTTAACCCTTTCGTGGGCCATTTATTTCTCTTTTGAATTTCTCCCGGTTTTTTACGCTTTGTTATCAGTTGAACAATAACATTTAAGGAAATATATTTTATTTTGCCAAATTTTTTATTTATATTTAAATTCTAGGGGTGGGAAGTATACTTCCCACGGGACCTTTTATGGTCATAGAGAAAATTCAATTTAATGGCGATTATTTGCCATGAAAAGATGAGATACATGTTGCAATGCACAAGGATATATCACATTCTGCACACATATAGCGGGTCCTCTTTTCTTGGGCCTTTGTGCTACATTTCCTGCATCGTCTATAGTTGAAAACGATCTTTGGCATATGATTTCCCACACTGGCTAAGCGTACATCATCCGGAACTGCATACTTTTTTGCTTGGAAGCTAGCAGGACGGCCTTTCCTTTTTCTTCACGAGTATCTGTCTATTAGTTGACGAGCTACTGCTATACGGAATGTTAGCTGGTGTAAACCTCTGTTTTTCTTGTTTACTTACCACAGTATAAAACTATTTACGATGGCAAGATCAATAAAAAAATAAAAAATACGATGCCATCATTTTGCAGATCTTTTTCCTATTTGGTATCTTGCTTTTCTTTGGTCCAAGGGATCAACTCTTCCCATGATATCATTATATACAGCAACAGCTTTAGGACAAGGTACTTCTGTTTTAGTACCATCCTTTTTTGTCCGATTTATAGTTGTAATAATCGCTGGATTATGTGCAGTAGTCAGCAAAGTAACAATTTCACTGTTAGGTCTATTATTTGCTATTAAAATTAGATAATTACTGGCACAAAATTAGCAGAAACATAAGAAATAAGTAAATACATTTACAATAAAACCAATATTTTCTTTATATCTCTTATAAACATACTATTTTTAAACTAAATATTCTATTTTTTCCAACATACATATTGCACATGGGATTTATACATGATGCAACAGCATTTTCCCTTTTCACCCATTATTTATTATTTAATATTAGATACAATATATACAAAATAAGAAGCGCAGAAAGAAAGAAGAAAGTTGCAGAAATATACAAAATAAGAAAGCGTTATTATAATAAAAACAGTGTTTTACTTACATTTGCAGTAGAATCGTATAGCAATGCAAATGTCAAATCAAAACAGGTGTCTCAGTGGAACAGATCCCGCACAACGCGTTCAAACTTTCAAAACAAATGTGCTAATTCTGTTTCAATCGACTGAACATAGATCCCAGTACAATACTGAAGTGGGAATTAGTATTCCCAACGTTATAAAAGCAAAGTCAATATGTTGTGGGTTTTCGCCTTCCCACAGGTGTATTTCCCAGGATCTTGTAGATGAGAAGTAATCTTCCCAAGGCCCATACATAATATGTATAAAAAAATAGAATATCAAATTCTGAGTTAACCCTTAGCCTGTCCAGTTATTTTCTGCAAATACCTTTAAAATTTTCGCTAACTTTTGACCCAACTCCCCCTAAAATGTCGCGAAAATAACGCTGAACTTTCGAAAAGTGCTAGCAACTTCTTTTGTTAGTTGTCTTCCTTCCCAGAATTTTGGATTAAAGATTCCGCCTAATTGAGATAGATTGCTCCATAAACATTAGTAGCTGCGAGCTGTCGAGAACGTTGCATAAGAATAGCTTTTCTCTGACTGACCATGGGAGTGCCGTAGGGTAAATGTCCAGCAAGTTTCAGCTCATCAGCATTTCATGAATAGATTTCAGAATTACAAAACTTAAAAGTTTTCTTTTATGCAGATATCTTATTTTCAAACATATTGCTTTTAAAATCTTAAATGCAGTAGAATATTTATTAGTTAAACTATTGCATACGCAATAAATCTGAAATAACAAATTTCGGTTTTTAGCTTTATTCTGGATTGAGAATTCACACCTAGATTTGAATTGCGTTAGTATATTTTTATAGAGATCTGAAAACTTTAAATCTACTAATTTCATTTCAAATTTAGACAATCATTAGCCCAAACGTGCAATTTACCCAAAAGGGCTATTAGTTTTGTTTTGGCATTTTGCGTTCACTATAAAAAAATTTTATAACTTAATTAATAATACAAAAAAATTTCACGATACAAATTTTTAGTATAACTGACTTTATAGTATATTTTAAAAAATAATACTATGAAAGTCTGAATCACTTTTCAAATCGCTGCCACCAAATGTAAGAGTCCTGCGTTATATTTATAGAAACTAAATAATGAAGAATCTGTATGAATGTATGTTTCTCGCATTCTGAAAAAACAACAGTACCTAGAGACATCAAATTTTTAATAACGTAGTCCTTCACTCGAATATGAGTATCTGGAAGCCCAAATTTGGAATTTGCTTTATTACCTGTTTGATATTTTGTAAAACTTTAAAGGCATTTTGATTAACAAACTCAACGGTTTCAAAGTAAGCAACGACAACGCTGTACGAAAAAAAAATTATCTCCAGCGCGCGAGACTGTGTATCGGAAATTCTAAAGATATACTCTTTTTAAGTAATTTCTGATATTGCTGTTGAATTGAGTTTTATGGTTTAATTGCGAAAAACATGATATTTAATAAATAAAGGTAATACATAAAACGTTAAGAAAACGCCGCCTTGGGCGTAATACAAAATCTGAAAGCCTTCATAGTTATTATCAATATTACTATTATTTTGCTTCTCTAAAAAGTTCTTAAACTTGTTATTGATTGCTCATTACAATAGCACAGATTCGCGTAGGTTTTCTTTTCAGTTTTTAGAACAATAAGTTCACATATCTTTTAATTTCATCTTACCACATCCGTTTACTTGACGTTTCGTCTGCTGTACCTTTTAGCTTTCGTCATGTCATGGCCTCAGCAGAAAATTACATTCTAAAGCTGGGAAATGAATTCTTGGCTTCATTTCTTAGGCAAAATGTTAAAACAAATTATCAAAGAAATAACTAATATCCAATATGCAAAAAAATTGTAAGTTTTCAGTAAAAAAAAAGGACAGTCCGTTAATGCTTAAATAATTCTGAAATGCTTAACACTCAAAGCAAAATGCAAAACAGTTCGGCACGAGACGTTAATAAACTCTTGCCTCCACTAAATTAGTTCTAATGCTTAAATTAATTACAGCAGAAGTAATAAATGTGTCGATAGTTCTTTCATTGATCTACGTCTTTCACAGCCACTCAAATTAAAATTCTTCCCTTTAATAAAAAAATCGTTTTAAGGGAATTTCTTGATGATTAAAGAATACAAAATTGTTAATTATATCCGCAAAGCTCTACAAAATATTATGTCCATTATTCATAAAACTGATATCATTTAAATGTAGTTCAGCAATGAGATCTTTATTAGATTTAATTCCTAAAACAAATATTTTCCAATTTTAGAACGGCCACAAGCATTGAGACGAATTATTTCACAGTAATTTATTTGCGTAATTCTATGAAAAAAGTATATTCACTGTCAAAAATCCATAATTTGTACATTTCTTTCATGCAGTATTTTAAATAGAATGAGAGTAAAAATATTTATTGTCTACCGGAATGAGTACTTGAACTAATAAATTTAGTTCTGAAGTATTAAAATTGTTCTTTATAGTATGAGTGATTTTTTATGCATAAATTTAGAGCATATTTTGAGTGTATTATATATAGCACATGCGTATATCTCACATTAATGAAGGAAGTGATTTAGTGTATTTCAAACTAATTAAGAACAATAGCAGGCAAGTAGGAAAAGAAGAGCGAACGAGATTTGTCGCAGTTCTTACTATGGATCTACACCAGGGACGAAGGGAATAATGATTAAAAATCAAACATTCACGACAATTGTGGCCGATTAAGTGAATACTATACACCTCATATCGCTAACAAGACTTTAAAAAAATAAACGAAAAAATAACGTAGTTATAGTTTTAAAACATCAGATTGTCGCCTGATGTTTCAAATCAAAGTTTACCACTGAAATTAAAAAAATAATACTAATAAAATTTAAACTTTTACTTCCTACTTCTTTTTAGAGCAGCCTACTCTTACCAATTCATAAAATTAAATATACTCTGTTTACTCACAAAACCAAATAAAATTAAAACTTAAACAAAAAAGTATTACAATTTTGTGAAATCCAGCGATTGTTTCTGTGCTTCTTTATGGTAAAATTGTTATAAGGAGAAAAACATCAAATTAGCTAAAAAGTTACTGCAGTTTAATCAAAATTTAAGAAAAAGGAATAGATATGATCGCTTTTCGATCTATATTTTATTATAAAATAATAGTCAGCTGGTTTTTTTGCAGATAGATGGAAGACGATAACATACATAAAAGTTAAAGGTAGGAATTTTGCAACTGGCCATTATCATAAGATATTAGAAACCTTTTTTATTTATGGCACTCATGGTATGAAGAAACACTTATTAAAAAAATGTTGCTAAGAAATCCAGATAAAATGGCTTTCTGAATTATTTACTTTTGCTGTATTGAGCAACGATTTTTTAATAATATCGAAGATAAATAAAACGTCTTATGCATCGCAGAGTAATAAAAACATGCTGTCGAATTTTTTTTAGTAATAATGGGCAGGATTTATCGCTAGATGAAAATATTAACATTTCTTCTTAACATTTTCTTCTAACAAGTGTTTAAACAATAGATAACAGTACAGCAAAATCTTTTGCTTCTAAAACTGATTTATTTATTCTTAATATTACGAATGTTGCTGTTACTCTCCTATGAAAGAATACATCCCTGGCCAGGGCTGAGTTCATTCATGAGATTAAAATACCATGATTAAACAGATCAAATGTTAAACATCGAAAACCTTCAGTTCCTACCGATTTTAGAACAAGAGCAAACTTATTAGCAACTTTAGCAAGCACGATAAAGGAAAGAAATCAATTTTTTTTAAATATAAAATAGGTGAGAAAATAATTACCTTTTCCGATATTAAGAAAAAAGGTTAATTCCTTCTATTGTCTTATAATTTTTATGAAAATCATAGCAAAAATATTTGTTCTTTAAAATAATCTCCACACATTCACAAAGAATTTTTTTCTTATATTGTATTTTTTTTACTATGGAAAAGTACACAAAAGAGGGATCCCTTCGTGAAGGACTTTCTAAAGAAAACTGCCCCGTATCCTTGTTACACATAGGAAAACCTAGAAAACGCCCCTGCAGAAGCCTGTTTGCTGGGATTCGAGCTTGGTTCGAACTACCAGGCTCCAGCGACATTACCGCTCTGTCACTGGTCTGCCTTTTTTCTTCAAAGGATTTTCGGCAAATAATTCCCCTTATGTATTATTTTTCACACAGTTTAAATACTTGATATTCTTATTTTTCTAATGCATTTCTAAAACTTACGTAATTAGCAAATTTCATTAAACGTTTAGTTTTTATGATCTTTATTATCTCTTTTCACTACTACATTTTATATCTTTGTTTCTAAGAAAAGTGCTGTCCAAGACGATCCTTATGTTAGAAAAACTAAGAAACATAGTTCCTCTCAAAGCAATTAAGTGATGGGCATATTGTGATGAATATAAAAAAAAGAATAAAGGAAATCTGCAAAAGATCACTGCTAAAAGTAATTATTTTGTAAAGAAAGTCAATACTTATTAAATGATAACATGAACAGAAATTGCTGACAAATATCTGCGTGTGATGAAGTTATTGTTAGACAACAAAAAAATGTACATAAAAGTTGCTGGTTGGGCAATTATTATAGTTTTATACAAAGTGCTAAATATTATTCTCATGACATAATTTTGAAAGTCACTGCTTTTACGTTTTTCTTCAACAGATAATTACTATTTTCTGTCTTAAAATATCTATTTTTCTCACAAAGGTTGTAGGGTTTCGAATTTTTTTAGCTCTCTGTTTTATACTCTTAATGCTAGCATAGTATTTGAAACTGTAATGGAGAAAAATTGAAAATAGGTGCATTACGTTTACTTTTCAATCTTATTCTTTCGTAAACATAAATGCTTTCGTACAACCTTTCCTAAAATCTTTCTTGATCATTTACAGAAGCTATGCTGTTAAAAATGGTTTACTGCGTCTGATTTACTTGGCATTATCCTTTCAATGAAAGCCACAGCCCCGGAATATATCTACTTAATATTGTTGCGAAAAATTCGGCGGTTGCCCCTGTATGTAAGCTTTCCGGCATAGCACTAGGGTTGCCATAAAATAGTGTATGGTAGGGTTGCCAGATTGTCGACTTTATCGCCCATTTGGCGACAAAATCGGCGACATCCCATGGTCCAGTCGGGAAGCTTCTAGAATAACTTTCTGTCGAGATATTTCTCGAAACGTGTGGAACTTAAAGAAAAGCTATATAAACCCTTGCGTTTCTGAGAGCAGGCAGATTGCTAGAGTGTGATTAAGAGTGTGATTAATTGTGAGAATTGCGAGAATAGCTGCTGACTGTGAGTGCTAAGCTACGCGAGAGTTTTGTGAACGGAAAGCGATCGAGATAGTGCTTTGCCGTGAAGCTACCTTTACAGTATAGCTTGACAGTGTATTAGTGATTGTTCCACGGTGTTTATTATAAGTTTAGTGTTGCCGTGAAGCTACCTTTACAGTTACATCCTGAAGCTGTGTTGCTGATTGTTTCAGCGTATTTATTGTAGATTTTCGACGCCTTTAAAGATAATTTTGGAACTGTGCTGTAAATAGTGATTCTTGTAAATAAATTGTGCTTTTTACTGTTCTGCATCGTGTTTTCATCGAATACTCTCAAATCCACGAGCCTGTATAACGCAACAACTGGTGTCAGAAGTGGGATTTGAGAGTGAATACCAGTCATCCGTCTACAGGAGAAAGCAATGGCGGAGGAAATGAAAGCTTTGATGGACATGTTAGCAGCTCTGAAAGCCGGACAAGAAGAAATGAAACAAGACATGAAAGCCGGACAAGAAAAGATGAACGCCAGACAAGAAGAGATGAAACAAGAAATAAAAGCCGGACAAGAAAAGCTTCAAGAGCAACTGCGACAGATGGAAATGGAGCAAAACAAGGTTAGAAGCGACATCATGGAGCTTAGAGAGGAAACCAAAACCAAATTACAAGATATGAAAGAGGAACTGAAGGAGGAAGCCGCAACTAAAATAGCCGATATGGAAGAAAGATTCGAAGAAAAATTTAGGAAGTTTCGGGAAGAGGTAGACATGTTGAAAGAAAAACGAACTGAGCCGAAGAGAGAAATTGAAGATTTTAAGATTCTCCCAGGTTCTCCTCACACGGCAATCAAACCCAGTACGTACGACGGAAAATCGTCGTGGAATGTGTACAAGACCCAGTTCGCCATCGTGGCTGACACTAACAGATGGGATTCCCAGATGAAGGCATCACAGCTAGCTGCATCACTCCGAGGCGATGCTGCAGATATCCTAGGAGTTCTGCCACAAGACCAGATTTCCAGTTTTGATGCCCTCTCGAACGCACTAGAACTCAGATTCGGAGAAAAATGCGTAAAGGACTGTAGCCGTCTCCAACTCAAAACCCGCCAACAGAAAACGACTGAAAGCCTCCAAGAACTAGCAACTGATATTGAAAGGCTGGCGCACCATGCATATCCGGACTGTCCACCCGATGTCCGTGAAAATCTGGCCCTTATGCATTTCGTCGATGCAGTCAAGGATCAGGAAATTCAGAAGGCTCTCAGGTTGGCAGATTTCAAAGACCTGAAATCTGCATTAATCTATGCGATGAAGTTTGAGTTGGCTCAGCAGGCAACTCGAAAAGATCGTCATCCGATCAGAGCGGCTAAAGTAGAAAATGAAAATTTTGATGTTAGAAAATTTAAACAAGAAATGTTAAAAGAGATTCGGGAAGCGTTAAATAAGCCAAATAACAGAAACACCGACAAGAAAGCAATGAAGTGCTGGAATTGCGGACTCGAAGGACATCTGCGCAAGAACTGTCACGTGAGCCAAGACCGGGAGGCAGCTCCAAGGAAACTAAAATGCGGCAATCTCACGGGGCGGAGGTTGCCAGGCAGAGATGTAGCCTCTCTGAAAGTTCTTCAGATCTCGTCAATGAGCGGCGGAGATAACGGATTGTTCGTCGAAGGATACGTGAATAAACACCCTTGTAAGATGATCATCGATACGGGAGCCAACGTAACCATCGTCAGAACAGACGTAGCGCGGGAACTAAACGAGACTTTGCGCTGGACTCCGCCCTGTGTGACTCTACAGACAGTGACAGGTGACAAGATCCCCATTGAAGGTAAAATTAACATCACCATTACCTTCGGAAATGAGACTTACCAGCACTTGGCATTCGTCGCTGACATCGCGGACGAATTAATACTTGGACTAGACTTTTTGCGGAAATATGACTTTACACTGGACTTCAAACGCAACGAAATGCACTCTGCGAGGGAGGATATACCCGTGTTTGAAGTGAAGAGTGATATTCCTTCAGCTCACCAAGTAATAGCGAAAACGGACGTCACGATCCCTCCGATGACAGAATTACTAATATCCGGCTGCATAGAAAACAGAAATAGCTTCAAGTTTGGAATAATTGAATATCCCGAAAATAGCTCGAGAAATGTATTAGTCGCCTCTGCATTAGTGGACCTCTCCAAAAATTTCGTCCCCGTGAGAGTGGCGAATGTTAGCCATAGTCCGAGAACAATCCAGAAGGGTAAAGTGCTAGCAACCTGCACGCCGGTTACGTGCGTTTACAAAGCCCCACCTGCAATGCCCACTGAGTCAACAGCAAAATTAATTAATGAAATGCTGCAGAGTATAATCTTAACCGCCGAACAGAGATGTGCAGCAGAGAAAACAATTAGTGAATTTGAAGATCTATTTTCTCGAACATCCAGAGATATTGGCCGCACGAAATTGACACAACATCGAATTGACACGGGTGATCACTCACCGATCAAGCAACATCCCAGACGCCTACCATTCGCAAAGCAGGAAGAGGTTGGAAATCTTCTAAAGGAGATGCAAGAAAGTGACATCATCGAGCCATCCACAAGTCCATGGGCATCTCCTATAGTTCTCGTCCGGAAGAAAGACGGCTCGACAAGATTTTGTGTCGACTACCGGAAGCTAAATAATATCACTAAGAAAGACAGCTACCCTCTTCCGAGGATTGACGACACACCAGACACGTTATCAGGACACAAAAGGTTCTCCACTCAGGACCTTAAGAGCGGATACTGGCAAGTGGAAATTCACCCGGACGATAGAGAGAAAACTGCGTTCACTACTGGCCAAGGACTGTGGCAGTTTAAAGTTATGCCGTTTGGACTCTGTAACGCCCCTGCAACATTTGAACGCTTGATGGAAACAGTGCTTCGTGGCCTATCTTACGAGTCCTGTCTGGTTTACCTTGACGACATCATTATAGTGGGCCGTACGTTCGAGGAACATCTAGAAAACATCAGGAAGGTGTTCCAAAAATTGAAAGATGCCAACCTCAAACTAAGTCCTTCTAAATGCAAGCTGTTCCGCAGCGAAGTCACCTATCTGGGTCACATCATCTCCGCCGAAGGATCCAGGGAAAGTTTTGGCAGTCAGGGACTGGGAACGCCCTGTGGATGTTCATCAACTTCGGAGCTTCCTGGGACTCTGCACTTATTACAGAAGATTTGTAAAGGGGTTCTCCAACATCGCAAGACCTCTGCATAGATTAACGGAAAATAAACAGAAATTCGTGTGGACTGAGGAATGCGAAAAATCTTTTAATGAGCTGAAGACGGCATTAACATCTACGCCTGTGCTCGCATATCCCCAGATCGACAAACAATTCATACTTGATACGGATGCAAGCAACGAAAGTGTTGGAGCTGTCCTTTCCCAGATGATTGACGGTGAAGAGCGAGTGATAGCCTATTGGAGTAAGTGCTTGTCAAAACCGGAAAGGAATTATTGCGTCACTCGGAAAGAATTGCTTGCTATCGTAAAAGCCATAGAGCATTTCCATCATTATCTCTATGGCAGAAAATTCTTGCTCCGCACCGATCATGCTTCCCTAACTTGGCTATTGAATTTCAAAAATCCTGAAGGACAGATAGCCAGATGGATTCAAAGACTCCAGGAATATGACTTTGAAATAAAACATCGTAAAGGCTCCTCCCATGGAAATGCGGATGCTTTATCTAGGAAGCCTTGTCCTGCGCATTGCGGATATTGTTCAAGAGCAGAAGCTAAGTATGGTTAGGCGAATCCTAGCGTCCGACAAGTAACATCTTCAACAGCATCGGAGCCAGATCCGTGGAGTCATGAAAAAGTTAGAGAAGACCAGTTGGCGGATCCTAACATTAAACCAATAATAGAGCTGAAGGAATCATCTAGGATTTCGGTCAATAGAAAATGATATTACTAATATTTTAATGCGATGAATCATCGAAGACGTTACTTTATGAAAGAACGTTTTCTGCATGAGAAACTCTTTGAACTTTCCATTCGTAGATGGAAATTTATAGTAGGTCACAGATATTAAAAGTATTTTTTTAGCATTAGATACCGACATAGTTTGGTTTGAAACGTTTATAAGTTTAACTGATCAGAGATACCAAATGAACAAATTACCTGTGGCATTGAAAATGCCATGGAGTTCGTTCTTTTAGACTTTAATGTAATATAACATACGAGGGTGCTGTAATTCATTCGATTAGGCACTTAAAGTATTTGAACGGTATTCACAGCGTAAAACGAAAGAAGAAAATTGGAATAGGAATTTTAGAAGGGATGGTATTTTCATAACGCTTGGTAGCCAATTGAATTTTGAAGTGTATGGACATTCCAAAGCGGAATCTGGCGCATAGACAGAGCCATTTTTTGTTGAAAGGAAAAGTTCAACTAAACGTCAAAGGTTTGTTTTCGACTTTTCCTTTCGTTTCTCGTTGCGAGAGAAATAAAAGATATTCGTGGAAGGATTATTTATTCTGACCTTTGGGAGTACTACAGAAATCTTTTTATCTGCACAGATTTGTTGAAATATTTGGAATGGCTGATGTGTTTGATTTGGAATTACATGATACAGATAACTTGGATGAGGATTCGGAAGACGATGCTATTGAAGTTGATGGACAAGTAAGCCTAATTAACCATATTGATACATTTTCCTTAAAAAGTTTTGTTGAATAATCAGTACATTTTAGCTTGAAATGTTGATTTCAGTTTAATAAGTGTGAAGGTTAGTGATTTTAATGTAATGTAAAAATTTAGAAGTACATGCTTATTTTATGACCTTCTTTGTTGTTACTTTGAGTAAACACATTTATTTCCTGTTACCTGTTTTTAAGCTAAAAACATTACATGAGTTTCTTTATGAAGAAACAATTATTTCGTTAGCATTACCTTCCATGTAATTCTTTGACCTTGCTCTATATTCAATTTAGGTCGATTCTGATAGTAGAACGTGGATTTAGTTTCACGATTTTCTTTACTGGGATCTTTTCTAACTCGATATCATATTTTATTAATGACGTATATTAAGGACATCAGCCGTACTGGGAGTTGATTTACAATCGGTTTTGAAAAAGTTTTTTTTTTATTTTATTGTTTTATCAAACGGCAAGTTTTTAACGTTATATCCCGCTAGCGCTCTTTTTAATTTATACAGTTTTTTTAGTTAGATATTAATACGGAATTGTAGGAACTGCTTATATTAAATGCAAAAGAAATATGATCGACAGTATACATAATAGTGACTATAATTTATATAATGTTAATATTTTAACATTATATAAATTATGTATGTCTAAAATATATTTATTTGTAGAACATATTCATTCGAAGCTACATCATGTTTTTAAATTTCACTGAATAATAAATCTTTTCCCTGATGTGATTATGTATATTTGATCATAATGTTTAGATACTCTTATATATGTTGACTCAACAAACATAGATTATTTATTATTATGATTAAATTTTATAACTTATACATGATGGGGACATTGACACTACATTGTCAACGGCAACTGTTAAGTGAAGCTGCACAATTGCTGTTGGGCCACAGTAAGGCCAGAGGCACTACCATTTATCGGTTAGCACAGCAATGAATATCCAACATGCCCTTTCACATTTAAACAAGACGAGTGCATGTTACAATAATTATTTTAAATTATTACTTACTTAGCAGTTAACTTAAGAAAACATTTTGCCACTACTCAGTAGTTGACCCTAGAAAGCGTAAATCTTTAAAATTACTTTTTACTGATATTTTAGAGTTCTAAACAGTTCCATAATTAATAGCTCATTAGATTTCATAATTAGTCCATAAAGTATAGGTTTATGGAATAAGTTCTTTCTGACTGTCTCTATATCGAAGAAGTTTTTTGAAAATGTTTAGTAGAATCACTTTCCTGTTCCTTAGGTGGATTCTGCTTATCATCTACAAGAGCAGGTAGATCCTGTGTTGACCAAGTTCAAAGAAATCTACTTTTCTGTTCCACTCTGTAATTTTACACATAGAGTTTTCTTTACGAGTGAGATGTCGGTTTCTCCTATACACAGTTCAGTCATTCGTTTTTATGACATAAGATCTTGGTTGAGGACCTGTCTTCATGATTATGCCCTGTTTCCAGTGCTCTTTAATTTTCCTTTTGTATCACATTTGATCATTTTCTTGAAAATTTGGAAGCTGGGTTACATGCTTATTGTCATATTTCTTTTGCATCATCTGCCTTCTTTATAAAGCTTTGCTTGTACCTTTTATTTGAAATTTTGGCTGCAGTGTTTTAGGATGTGATGGCAGGAAAGATCTCAGTCTTCTTCCCATTAATAATTCAGAGGGAATGGCAAATCGTTTGCAGGATGAATTTTATAATGTTGCAAAACAATATGCAAGTCTTTTCCTTCTTCCACAGCTTTGTTCAGAGACTTCTGGAGAGTTTGAAATGGTCTTTCAACTAGCCCATTTGCTCTAGGGAAAAATGTGGTGATGTGATGTTATGCTTAGCACTCCATTCTTCAAGAAATTTTCACAATGCTTATGAGTTGTATGGTGGTCCACCAGCAGTGATCAGCTCCTCTGGTATTTTATGTGTTGCAAAAATGGACTTCTTAACTGTCATTACAGCTTGAGCTGTTATACTTTTAAGTGGTTTCTGCTCTACCTATTTTGAAAAGTAGTCTATCATTAACAGATATTGTTATCCCTGCAGGTAAAGGAAATCACAGGCAACTTTTTGCCAGAGTCTCTCAAGTAAATCACAGTCTAAGAGGGTGAAAATACGCTTTAGCCCACTGCTTGGCAATGTTTTGAAAATCGCCAATTCGGCGCGTTTCTGCGAAACGTCTTTGCAATTGCAACCTTCCCGACACGTTCCGCGAAAACCTATTGTAAACAAAACATAGAATTCTAAAGCATAAATTAGTATGGAAACTGTTGCCACAAAAAGATAATAAAATAATATGCAAAATGAACATTATAATCATTAAAAATGTGTAAGTATTACAACATAAAGCCAAAATCCATTCTTGGTATCCAAAATGGTGAATATTTTACATCCTTGGAGTTTTGTCATAAGGACTTCTGCTGTAGGAATTGTATAGTGAGGTCTTTGAATAGCCTCATTGAGTTGCCTTGGATCTAGGCAAATTCTCGATTTTTTTTTGGTGTATTTATAACAACCATGTTGCTCACCCGTTCTGTTGGCTCATCAGCTTTGGCTATGATGCCAGTTTCAACCATTCTGTTTAGCTCCTGCTTTACTTTTTCGTGCAAAGCAAGTGCCATTTTACGTGGTGCTGTAACATGAGATGTATAATTTTCTTTTATTTTTATCTTTACCATGTGATTTAGTTCCCCCACACCAGTAAACACATCTGCAAATTCCTGTATCACTTGCTCTGGTATCTGTTCATTTTCGTTCTTTTCTTGCTTGACTTGATGTACCCTTTCAATCATACCCAAGCCCTGGCAAGCTTGAAGGCCTAAAATAGGAGTTGATTCCATAGTGGTTACCAGAAATTTGAGATTTTTTGTCAATTTTTTAGTTTTATGTGTAAGGTAGCACTCACCTAGTATTGGTACTTGGTTGTCGCTATAATCCAGAACTGATTGTTTATTTTTTTTAATTATTGGTTTCTCACTCCACTTTAACAGTTCACTTTTGGGTATAATGTTAAGTTGAGCTCCAGTGTCTAATTTGAAGTTCATTTCGTTTTTTAGTTGGAATGCGCTTTAGCCCACTGCTTGGCGGCGGTTGTTTTTGAATGAGGAATAAACGCGCCAACATGGGTAACTCCGTATATCCGCCAACATGGCTGACTCTTTGTACGTTGCCTACATTGTGCAATTCACTGAAGTTTTTTTTAAGTTTAAAAGGAATGCTGTGCACATGGCATTTTCTTGTAATTTATTTTCGTTATTTTAGCTTATTTTGTTCATTTGTGTATGTTGCCTACATTATGCAATTCGCAGATTTTTTTTAAAGTTAAAACGGAACGGTGTGTACATGGTATCGTTTGTAATTTTAATGCCATTTAAAAAAAAATTCCATCTTTCTTCGATGCCATTTTGTTTACGTTTTCGCGGAGCGTGTCGGGAAGGTTATGTAACGGCATAAAATGTGTAAGTATTACAACATAAAATGTAAATAATTAATTTAAACCTAACTGACAAATATTTTAATGATCATAATGTTCGTTTTGCATATTATTTTATTATCTTTTTGTGGCAACAGTTTCCATACTAATTTATGCTTTAGAATTCTATGATTTGTTTACAATAGGTTTTCGCGGAGCGTGTCGCGAAGGTTGCAATTGCAAAGATGTTTCGCAGAAACGCGCCGAATTGGCGATTTTCAAAACATCGCCAAGCAGTGGGCTAAAGCGCATTTTCACCCGTTTTTTATTTACACTGATCTTTTGGTACCAGACTGATGCTTTATTTGAATCCATCACATCAACAGTTTTTACTTACCCTAGGTAAATTAAACTCAGAGTTGCTATGTTCTGTACGTTCAATGGCGTGCATTCTTTGTTTTATTTTGGCACAACACATTTTCGCCCAGTAATTTTTCCCACTACACTTTCGGCAGACCGTTCCAAACGTGGCGCACTTCTTTGGCTTGTGTTTTCTCCCACATCGTTTGCACTCTTTCACTTGCATAATCTGGATGGAATTAGCGACATGTTTGTTTTTTCTCTGGGCATCTATGGAGATCTTGTTCTTGCTCATTTCGGTGGTTTGTGCTTTGCTATGTTCGGCCGCGTTGCATTCACTGATGATATTCTGCAGCATCTTTTTTGCTCTATTTATCTGTTGTAGTAGCCTTTCTTGCAATGCTTTATCTGAGAGGCCTTGCACTATTTTATCACAGAGCATTCTATCTTGCGCTTGCCTATAGTTGCAATCTGTTACTGCGCAACGTAGCCTTGAGTAAAAGTCCCTGAATTTCTCTTCTTTCTCTTGCTTTAGTTCCAGAAACTTGAATGATGCATAAATCTCATTCTGATAATCTGCAAAATATTTGTTGAATTCTTGTACCACTTGTTTTAAGGACACTTCGCTGCTGCCCGCTTCTGGCTTCAAATCAAATGATCGATATTGCTTTTTTAATTCGTCACCATAAACAGGTCAAAAAAGGGCAGTTTTTGTATTTACCGATTCTTGGTTATATCTTAGAGCCCTGATACAGTTTTCAAAGTCTTTCTTTCAGTGTCGCTAAGCCTCAGAAGAGTTTGATCCAGTGTCAAATAGTGACAACGTGGCCTGGTTATGCACCATTTTGTTTCTCAGTTTTTCAGATGCAAGTAATTCTTAATATATTAATTTATGCATTAAATTCGTGAGCAGGGTTAATTCTGACACCATGTTATATATGTTTACTCAACAAACATAGATATTAGATTATTTATTATTACGATTAAATTAGATAACTTGTACATGATGGGGACATTGATGCTACATTGTTACTACATTGTTGGTGGCAAGTGTCGAGTGAGGCTGCCCAATTACCGTGCACTTACCTGGGCCACAGTAAGGCCAGAGGCACTGCCATCTATCAGTCAGCACAGCAATGAATATCTGACAGATACACACATAGCATGCGAGAAATTTCGTATCTTTATCAGATAGTAGTGATCTGTAAAAAGATTGTGGATCGTGGTTGGCCATTAGCCATATGAGCAATAAATGCCATATACCTAAAATCTTGAGCTGCACCCTGAGGCTGGGAATTTCCGAAGAAATTGAAATACATCTATCCCTTGATTTACACGTTACTCGTTTTACATGATGTCGTTTTTACATGTTTTAAAAATTAATGGATTTCAAAAACTTGATAAAAATTTATACACTGACTACCAATAAGTATTTGGACACCTGTGATAGAAAAGAAAAACTAACTTTATTCAAAATCAATAGTTGGTAGAGCCTCCATGACAGGTAATTACAACATGGACCCTCCGGGGCATACTTTCCATAAGTCTTTGTATGACAGCTAGTGGTATTTTCTTCTACTTGGCTTGGAGAAGACATAGAAGTTCCTTCACCGATTTTCCACGGGTAGTGCACCCCTGAATTCGGCGATGCAACTCGTCCCAGAGGTTCTCGATAGGGTTCAGGTCTGGACTCTGGGCAGGCCAGTCCATTCGATGAACTCCATTGGCACCATATCAAACCTTGGTTAACGTCGAAACATGATAACTAGCATTGTCGTCCTGAAAGTAACTGGGGTCCAACCCGTAAAACTGCCACAACGTAGGAAGCACATTGTCATCCAAAATAGTGCAGTAGGCATCGGAGTTGAGCTTACCATGAATGGGGACCAACCAGGAGATACACCCCCAGACCGTAATTCCACCTCCGCCGAACTTGACTGTTGGCACAATGCATTCTGGCAGGAGACGTTCTCCAGGTAGACGCCAGACCCTGCCATCCGAATGGTAAAGGGTGAACCTTGATTCGTCACTCCGAAGAGCCCGTTTCCACTGATCTACGGTCCAATTTCGATGTGCTTTGCACCACATTAACCGAGCAGCGCGGTTGGACTTTGTGATCAAAGGCTTATGGGCAGCAGCACGATCATGAAAACCAAGCAGATGTGCTTCGTTATGGATGGTATTCATTGAAACAATACTCCTGGATGCCTGTTGAAACTCCTCGCGGATGAGTGCCATTGGTTGGATGCAGTTCTTCCGGATTTCTCTGGACAGCACTCGTCGGTCTCTATCTCACAGTTTTGTTAGTCTGCCGACTCGGGGCACATTCCGACAATCACCGCTCACCTTCCACTTCTTAATCACATAGGCAAGGTCGATTTTGGGTACTTCAGATCGCTAGATATGTCCCTTAAGGATCGGCCACATTTGTGATACCCGATAATTGTACCTTTCTCGAAATCAGAGAGCTCCGAACTGCGAGGCATCTTAGACGTACCTTAGGACCGCGGATATCGACATTTGCATAGGTGTCCAAATACTTATTGGTAGTCAGTGTATTTGGCTGCATATATGCAAATACGTATATTTGAAGTTATTTTTGAATCTCATGCCTTTAGTAACACTGATGGCAACAACAAAGATGGGGATTCCGTGTGTTGTAAAAGGAGAATCCCCGTAGTTTGTATATGTATTTCACAACAGTAAAGCTATTTGTTTCATGTGAAGTAGTGCAGTATCAGAATTTTAGCAGCAAAGCTTACGTCATTTTTATCTACATATTCAAATGTTTACTGGCAAGGTTTGAACATTTATATTTTTTGTGGCATTTTTATAATTTACGTAGATTTTCTAAGGTGTTATAAATGGCAAAAAATTTGGGGGGATCAAATAAAAAGAAAAGTTATTTTTTTAGAAACAAAAATTAAAATACTAGATTGTGTGCGTAATAGTGAAAGAGTAACAGATGTTGCTAAATCTTAATCCATGAATGAAGCCACAATAAGGATAATTAGAAAATATGAAGAATCTATTAGGAAAAGTACACCGCATAAAAGAAAAGTTGTGTAGTGGGATTTCTCATTAGGAAAGCAATTTGTAAGGTCAGAGTTTACTCAGAATATCATGTTATGTCTCGTCTCGAATAATAATAAGAAATGGATCATCGTTCTGTGATATCACCCGTCACACTAGTCAACACCCATAAAAAGAAAAGTTATTTTTTTAGAAACAAAAATTAAAATACTAGATTGTCTGCGTAATAGTGAAAGAGTAACAGATGTTGCTAAATCTTACTCCATGAATGAAGCCACAATAAGGATAATTAGAAAATATGAAGACTCTATTAGAAAAAGTATAGCAGCTGGACTTTGCAGCAGTAAGAGCACAATTTCATAAGTAAGAGATGATACAATGGAAATTATGGAAAAGGCATTAGTGATATGGATAGAAGACCGAAATCAAAAAAGGATTCCAATTGATACTAATGCAATTACAGATAAGGCTTAGAGTTATAAAGCACTTAAAAATCAGTCACCGTCGACATCATTAGATAAAAAAAAGGTGTCTTTTCCCACAAATCATGGTTGGTTTGAGAGATTTAAACAAAGACATTCTTTACATAATCTAAGATTGAAAGGAGAAAGTGCATCTGCTGAATTGTATGTAGAACAACGATGTCCAGCAAAATTTGCTGAAATCATTGTCACAAACTCTTACACTTCTGATCACATCTTTAGTGTTGACGAGTCCGGATTGTTCTCGGAAAAAATGCCTGAATCTAAACCTTTGCAAATCAGCTAATGGTCATAAGGTAGCAAAAAGTCGTATAAGATTCTTTTCTGTTGCAAAGCCTCAGGTGATTATATAATGAAACCATTGGTTATTAACAAATCAAAAACACCACCTTCATTTAAAGGAATAAACATAAATAACCTTCCCGTTGATTGGATGGCTAATAAGAAAGTATGGGTCACTGCCATAGCTTTCAATGAATGGCTTCATAACACATTTATCCCAGATGTTAAAAATTATTTAAGTAATAAGGGATTGCCTTTTAAGGTTCTTCTGTTAATTGGTAATGCACCTAGTCATCCTTAAGATTTACAACATGAAAATATAGAAGTTGTCTTTTTTACCAAAGAATACAACTTCAACAGCTGTTAGCTTAAGGAATAATTTCGACTTTTAAGCCATTGTATATCAAATAAACGTTCAGGTATATTTCAGAACAAACGGAGAATGATGAATCTCTTATGGATACTTAAAAGAAAGTTACAATCTTAGATTGTGTTAAGCATGTTGGACTGTCATATACTCAGATTAACAATCAATGCTTAATGCATGCTGGAAAGCAATATGGCCAGATGCTGCTAAAGATGGTAAGATTACTATTAGATCATGAATATTCTCACATCACCAAATTGGCCTAAACTATAGGAGAAGATTTTGATGATTTCACTTAGGCAGGTATTGAAGAAATAATGGCTGATGGAGAACTAAGTTAACATTTTTCATGAAACAAATAAACATGATGAAGGCAATGATTCTGATGAAGAGCAATCTGAACCAGTTGTATTCACAGCAAGAGCATAGGACTTGAATTGGAAAGAAAATTAGGTAATAATTTTGTACAATATGACAAGAATGTTGTATGAGCTCTCCGGTTCCAACAGGATTTAGTAAGTGCTTAAATCAATATGAAGAGGTATACAAAGATTTAGGGGGGGAAAAAAAAACCTATGCAAATCTTAACTACGGATTTCACTATAAAGGCTTCTCTATATGAGATCTTCTCTAATTCATCAACTATTGAAGTAGAATCTTATCAAGAATGCTCAAGTGATGAAAAGGACATCATACTAACAAGAAGAGATTAATAGTTCATGAAAGTGATGACAGTGATTAAACTCATAATAAATTTTTGAATGATCTTATATTTTCCTAATGTGAAATAAAATAAATATGTACTTCTATTACTTACATATATTTGTTATTTTATGAACGGAGTATAACTTTATTTATTTAAAGATGTCTTACTTTTGTTTTATGTAAATAAATAACTAAATTATGCACATTTAGTGTGTTTTTCGTTTTACATAGCAACATCCAAGATTTCAATTTACACGGTTTTGTGTGGAACCTATATTCCGTATAAATCGAGGGGCAGGTGAAAAAATACATGTGCTTCTTAAAAAAGCAAAGATAAGAAAACCATATGAGTAGACATGGAAAGCAAATATCATAAAAAGTTCAAGTTCAGAGTTCATTTTCAGTGAGGCTTCATACCTCTTGGCTGTTGGGACTTCACTTAAAATGGAGAAAAAGTCCATTCTTCACTTTTGGCGACGCACATAAGCGTCATAGCTGCTTGAAATCCCGGCTAATAGTTTCTGTACTGTTGATTTTGCACTTCTCTAATTTTGTTAACATTGATGATTAAATTTCTTAGGAAGGAGTTTATATTATTGTCCATCAGCCAGTCAGTTGCTTTGTTAATTTCTGCTGGAAGTGGGAATTAACTTTTGTTTAAATTTCTCGATTTAATTAGTGGAATATTTTTTTCTTCTGGTGTTCATATGAGAGTTTATCTTAAACATTTCTTTTGTTTAGTGCAAGGTATTCTTCATCGGTTTTGGGAGTTGGTATGGCAGATTTAGTGGGAATCGTCTTCTTTTTTAACCGTTTTTTATATTCAGCGTAACCCCTATGTGAACTTACCCGATTTTCATGATGGAATAAGCGCTTGGGAGTATCCTCTGGTTTTAATGTGCATAATGCATTTCTATGAGATCGGCCACACTTCACACATTTCTCGGGATTATTACAACACTGTAATAATGTCCATACTGCTGGCATCTGTATCGTTGAATTGGCCGTTCTTTTGGCGTAAACGTTTCAATTTTGACATTAAAACTGAACATGTTACTGAGATGATGTATAGCATATTTTGCATTATTCTTGTTTAATTCAAGAAGGTAGATGGGAATCTTTTCAAAGTTATTTTTTTTTTGACTTGGTGAACTTTTATAATGGGATATTTTCTTCTTTTCTGATCTTCAAATATAGCGTCCTGTGGAATTGAATCAGGTAGATCTTTCAGTACCAACCACAGTGGTTTCTTGCTCATCATTAAGAACGAATGGAAAGGAATTGTCTTTTCTGTTAAAATCTTTGTCATACATCTATGATCTGTTATTTTTTTGTGTAAAAAAAATATGCTTTGCCTTCATATGGGATTCATAATCTGTGCAGTTTTCATTAAAAAGTTCATCTAACATCATCCAATTGACAGCATTTTGCTGAAAAACAATTGGAGGGGGGGGCTTCCTTCTGTATTGCTACCTCTTTGGCATTATTTTCAGCTATTTAATTGTTGAAACTTATTTTCATGGGTGATAGCCATTAGTTCAGTAATCACGGGACTTTTAGTCGTTTTCTTTGGCGTAATCCATTTTTCAGTACTTTCCTGCTTATAATCAGGTGTTTTTTCATTTACAGGGTTTTCTTTTTTTTGTTGCGGGCTTCTTCTTTATAGTTAGCTTCTTTATCATCCTGCTTTTCTGTATATTCTTTAATTTCTTTCACTACATTATACACTCCTTTTTCATTCATTATCCTGCAAAATTATGCAAAAGTAGTCTGGCTCGTGAATTCCTTAATCTGATCCAAGCTTTTCTTTTCTGCAGTGGTATCTGATTTCGTATTTTTCTTACCCTTTCCATTCTTCGTTTGTGGTGTTTTCATGAATTCCTCTTGGCGAGAGAAGTTTGGTTGAGATCTGCTTGTATTTTCTGAAGTAACAGAATCATCCTCACTTAGCTCATTATCAGTGACAGATTCGTGTGGTGCCCTGAAAAGGGACATTGTGAATTAGTAGAACCCGAATGTTACACTACAGCAACGTTAAGTACAATCAGAATAGGAAATGCAAAAACTGCATGCGTACACCATCTCAGCTTGTGAATATATTCATCAAAAAATAAAAAGATCTGGGTAAAAATATATTTATGGGTGCTTCTTGGCGATTTTTGGTGGTACATGGACACCAAGTTTGTGCAGTTCTTTGACTTGTTATTTTGGCTTTCTGTACCGGTGATTTTTGGTGCAAACTCGCCACTACACAAAGCCAAAGTAACAAGTCAGAGAATTGCACAAACTTTGGTGTCCATGTACCTATTTTCACTTTAAAAAAAAAAAAAAAAAAAAAAAATTAAAAAAAAAAAAAAAAAAAAAAAGGAAAAAGAAAGAAAAAGAAAAGATTTGCACAAACGTGGCTTTTTGTACTTCCTTGACTTTGTCCATGTGCACGCCGATCTGTTTTCACTTAAAGTGTCAAAGGAGCAACCAGTTCTACACTAATCTCATTGAACTAAATTTTAAATCAAACAATGAAATAACATAAAAAAGGAAATTCATCTTAGCACTACACAAAGGAAATATCCACTTACCTTATTTATAAATTTCCCTGTGTTTAGTCTAACAAAATTCCTTAACAGCATCCAAAAATTTCCTAAAATTATCTGAACTAGAATCTGTATACTGGCGTCGCCACATTAATTCACAAAAATAAGAGTAAAAAATATCCTCCGTAGTGCCAGTATCCGCCGACGCTCAACCATACGCATTTCCTTCCTACAAACAGGACACTTATAATAGCTACTAAGTAAACCTTCATTTACACACAGTCAATTAATACTTTTTCCCCTTCCATTCCAAATCGTACAGAAATTATTCTTACCACATTCAGCCATTTTACCTTGTAAACTATAAAATAACCAGCATCCTCAGCAACATCCGACACACAACCCTTACAAATCTTTTCCCATCATTCAAATTCACCACAATCATGCAACCAGTTATGTCATAATAAGGTTTCCATAACATTCAGCTACTCAGGTTACCATAAATGAAACAACTTGGAGATAAATGAAATAACTTAGCGATATTCTAAACAAAGGTCTGTGGTTATATGTTAAAGTATTGATTGAAACGCTTTGTAGTTTTTTAAAGAAGGTATTAAAGGATAGAGTGCAAAAGAAAAGTAAAGGGCATTGCATTGTATAGTGTTTTGTGAAGTAGATTACTGATTGATGAATAGGTAAATATAACAGTTTAAGTTTTTGCTTTAAATCGCTTTTTTTTTTTTTTTGTATTATGTTTTATATGTTAACTTTTTTGAATGCACATCATCATGTTTCATAATATTGTGAACTATGAATAAAAAAGTGGGTGCACTTGAGTTCTGTTTACATGCACATTATATTTCTTGATATAGTAAACAATGAATAAGGAAGTTAATCAAAAATTTTGCTTGGTATACTTGCAGAATTATATGTACTTTAAAAAAAATTAACTGAGTATTGCAGTAAATTCTTGTTAAAATGACTAATACCAGTTTATGGCAATGCTTAAATTTACAGTTACTGGGCAGTTAAATTTGCAGATTGTGTGAATTCAGTGTTTGCACTAATAAAGAAGTACCACTATTGCTTTATGCAGAGTAAGGCATTTAGAGGTAAACCACAGTTTGGCCTAGTAACAAGTGTGCATACTAATACCATTAAGGGTATGTGGGCAGACATCACATGATTTCTTGGAAACTCTATAAACTGAACCGAAGAAGTGTTTGGTTCATATCTGTGCAAATTTATGTAGAGAAAACAGCATGACCACTCCGTTAAAAATGATGTATTTAAAGCATTTCTTACCAATATTGCAAACATTTCCCCCCCAACTTTACGAGATCCAAAGCCTGAGGAAAAATTATATCAAAAATGTAGTGAGGACGAATTTTCACATGTCGATGTACCTGGGTCACATTAATAATTTAAAAAATAAATGGGATTTGGATACAGCTATTTTTTACATTCAGGTAAGTAAAAGTATTTTAATTTTTCAGTGTTTTGTAGCAATTTTAAGTGTTTGAAATTTACTTTGTTTTTGGAAGGATTGGATTTTCATTTTTAAAAATTGGTAAAAATATATTTATGGGTGCCCCTTGGCAAAAATTGGTGATTTTGGGGGCAGTACATGGATAACAAGTTTGTGCAATTCTTTGACTTCTTATTTTGGCTTTGTGTAGCAGCGATTTTTCCGCCAAAAATCGCTGCTACATAAAGATGGCAACAACATCCTGATTGACAACAGGATGTGCTTCCGATTACAATATGAAGTCATTCAATAAGGAAAGGGGAAAAAAATCTTACAGGGTGAGTGTGATTAAGATTAGCCTTGAGTGGTGTCCCATTTAGATGCACTTCACTATCAAGATCACTTAGTATTGTTTAAATAATGGGGACCATAATTGTAAGGAAATGTCTTTTCTGCTTCTGATCCCCCCTCCCCCCAATTTTTTAAAATACATTTTCCTTTTATTTTTTCTTCTATTTTTTTTAATATCCGTTATTTAAAAATATGGTTGCAAAAAGGATTCTGTCTTGCCATATAGACAAACTTTTATGGAAAGAAATTTCACTGTGTATAAAGATACTGAAAATTAAGAATTTTAAAGTTTCATCTTAGCTAAATGTGGTACTTACATATTTTCTCATCAACTGTTAGAGTTGGTGGAGATTTTGCCAAATATTCCAGCAGAAGTTTGCACATAAACAGATTGTTGTGTAATTAGCTAGATAATCATAGATAACTGTTTATTTAATTGCGTACTCAATAGGTACAGATTATGAATATAGCATATGAACATTTAAATAAGTGAGTTTGAGATTATCAGTCAAATTAAAAACTTTTTTGCGCCAATCAATCTAGTGGCCCAAAATCTCTGTTGGCATTTAGAATAGCAACACAGTAATCATCATCAGTATGAACTAAATGATATTATGCAGTTGCAGTGTGTTTTTAATCTCCACTTTTTCCAAATCCCTGTCTTTCAATGTATTGATTATGTTTACCAATATAACCAATTCAATAATTAAAAATACTCCACTACTAATTATTCCGTAGATGACTGGTCTGTAATATTAATCATTTTCTCAAAATGCAAGAGAAAAACAGAAAAATAGCATTTTACTGTATCCTTTGCAAAAACTGAGTTTTGAAATGATAATAAAAAAATTAAAAAAAATCTGAAGGGTTTCAGATTTTAAATTACCTCCAAAGGGGCGTTTTTTTAACATTTTGTGTGTTACCTTTATTTATTAAATATCATGTTAAACTATATAATTCAGTTCAACAGCAATATCATAAAATAATTTTAAAATGAGCATTTCTTTAGAATTTCCGATACACAGTTCCGCGCACTTTAGATAAAAAGTTTTTTTCCCCCATATAGTGTTGCTATTGCTCACTTTTAAATTGTTTGAGTTTGTTCATCAAAAATTCGTTAAAGTTTTAAAAAATTTGAAATAGATAATAAAACAAATTCCAAATTTGGGCTTTCAGATGCGCATATTTGGGTGGAAACGTACGTTATTCAAAATTGGATGGCTCTAGATACTGTTGTTTTATCACATTTGGAGAACTATATATACATTTATGCAGATTCTTCATTATTTAATTTCTTTAAATATATCACAAAACAAAAACAATAGTTTTTCAGAGACAGAACCCCTTTGGATAAAAAAACAAGTTATCCCAAGATTGCTGGTCATATCTTGTATAATTATTGGTTAGAATACTTTTTCATGCATTTGGAATAAATATTGATGCATTTTTATAATTACAAATTCAATTATATAAGTGTTTGCATTAAAATCATGAAGGGGCAAATAATTGTAGTCTTAACTTTTATTGCGGCCTCCTTACTTTTCCCCCTACATGACAAAATATCAATCCTATACCCATCTTTTTTTTTTCTTTTTCAACTTAAGTTGTGCATCCCAAATAGTACATAAAATTAAAAATTTGATTGTTAATATGTTATAAATGCTCACATAAATATATGTTTATTATTCATTTATTTTTTATGTTTGTTAATTAAATATAAATAAGGAAAATCCTTTTCTGTCATGTGATTTCAAGTTTGCCTTAGCTTTGTTCTTTACCATGAGCTTTTTGCTGTTACAAATCTGTGCATTTTCATGATTCACCTGCCATGCTTTTCGCACCTATGAAAAGAAAGCCCAACATGCCCTGAGACTCTATGATAATGCCATCTGGGGACCAAACTATATGTGTAGGTGTGTGTGTCTTGTTTAACATATTTAGTTGTGTGTCCACATTGAAAAAAACCAAAAAGCAAGGCACATGCATAATGGAAAAGTACCGTAAACCTTACCAGTTTGAGGCTGAACAGTTCTCCAGAGCCTAAGAACCTTTGGCATATACACTAAATTTTGAGTTTGAATGTAAATTTATTTGATGTATAAAGGATTTAGTCATACAGTTTACAAAAGAATAACTATCCAAAGAAATTTTGGAATGTATATAAGAAAAATTTATTTCTTCATCATCCATTGTGAATGGATGAATGTTTTGAAAATCTGACCATCAGAAATAGGCACTGTTATCAAAATTAAAGGTTAATGACAGAAATAAAATGTACCTGATATTTAATAAAAAATTATTAACAGAAATTCATACAAAAGCATTAGTTAGCATAAATTACAATGTTTGGCAATTTTTTGTTTGCAAAATATTGAAATTAAAAACCAAATTTATGGAAATTAGAAAATGACAGAAAAATTAAGTCACCTCTTGTGGAAAACATTTTTTGTTTATATAGTGTATGGTCACCACGTACAGCTATAAATACCTCACTCACATCTTGATTTCATAGACTTAGTTGTAAGTTAGACAAAAGTGTTGATCAAAGTCTTGTGGAATTGCACACCATTCATCTAAAATTGCACTTTCCAGCTCTGGAGGGTCCAGGGGGAAATTTGGACCCTGAGGCATCCCAAGCATGCTCAGTCAGGTCTGTAAGTTTTAATATTGTTCCTTTGCTTCGGATCTGAGATACAAAATTCGACAACTTTATACGTTTTAGGTACTGTGCATTTTATTCCGAAAGAATAAACAGACAGCGTTTCTTCTCCAATGAATTTTAAATTTAATTTCTTAACTACATTAATATGAACAAAACTTCGTGTAGCGCCGCAGTCAAAAATTAAATTAGTTAACTCAGACCTACCGTCACAATGAGCTAACACTGAACATGTTTGCAACAAAGCATTTTTCTTACATGAATTATTGCATGGAACAACAGAAAACGTGTGTTCTTTCAGGGAGTTTAGTGGTTCATCTATGGAATTTTCTTGCGCGTTTTTGCATAATTCTTTTATATTCTGATTTGAAGGCGTTCACGTTTTGTTACGATTTGAACTATTCATACATAGTGACTCATGATGCGATTTAAACCCGCATTTTAAACAGTTAGTTTTATTCCTACATGATTTCCAAATATGATACTTTCGAAAGCAAATAAAGCATCTATTTTCGTTATGTAACTTAGACATTTTTTCTTTAATGCTTTTATCACAAGAAAATGAATTTTGGGACTTTTCGCAGAAGATGCATACGCGATTATCAACAGTATTAAAACTAGCAGCCGTAGGTACATTTCTATGAAATTTTTTATAATCGTACTTAACATGTTCGAAACGTGGAGGCAAGGTATTTCTTTTTTCTTGTACTAGTAAACTTGACGCTTCACGACATTCAATTTCCCGTTTTATGAAGTCCAAAAAATCTGATACATTTATTTCTTCGTTTGGTCTTTTTCTTCGATTAAATTCCAGAACGAATTCTTCTGGACTTGTTTTTAACAACGCAGGTATTAATAACTGACCAAATGAACCTTTAGTAACACCTTGCGCTTCCAAATTCCGAACTGCAATTTCGATTTCATCATATAACCTACGTAAAGCTTTAATATTATTTGAATTCTTTACTGGTTCTAAATTTAACAGTTTATTCATGAATTGACTGATTATTATTTCTTTTTTTCTGAACCTTTCCTTCAAAGTTTTTATAGTCTCATCATAATTTTTTTCGTTTAATTCTAATGAAGATACTGCGTTACTCGCGGCACCTATGAGCAATGTTTTCAGATACGTGAATTTTTCTCCGTGAATTTCTAAAAAGGATCACCTGATTATTTTTCTAACACTAGTTTTGGAAGTTTTACAGTACTTTGTACATTTTGCAGTCTAACCAAGTTTTGCTCAGGATCTTTAATACTTATTTTAGCCTCTTCCAACACTCGATTAATTCGTTTAAACATTTTTCCTGATATTCCTCAGAACTAATTACATCCGCTTCTAAAGAATCTATCTCAATTATGGAATGAATTGTCTCGTCTAATTCTTTTAAATTACATTTCTTTTCTATTAACAATTCATGTTCTTCGCTTAATTCATCTGTATCTTTATTTGCTAAACTATCTTCGGCTTTCTTTAATAGTTTAGATACTGCTGTTCTCAATGCGGTTCTCTTCCATTTTAATCTATCTAGGTCAGCCATTATTTCGCGTTAATATATAAATGTACCCAAGGCTGCAAATTATCAAATTTCAAATTCAAAATTGAATAGTAATCATGCTCTTACCTAATCCTTGGGGCATGTTCTGGACACATTTATCCGAATTCGTCCACCGAAGTTCACTTCGTTTTTCAGATTTGAAGCTTTTCGGCCGTCTAATGCACCAATTTGGCAAACTGCACTAAACATAGGTGACCCGAACAGGGACTCGACGCATCAGGTGGTTCTTTAACGTTTATTCTCTACTCTACACGTGTATTCATATATACAGATGTCCTATTATTAGGTGCACCAACCTTCAGCATAACTTACTGCATGAAACTCAAACCGATCACATTCTTCTCTCTTTCGTTTTCCTACCTTAGAATGCATCTGCTGCCAAGCAGTGCCATCTACTTTCTTTCCTTTTCTACATGTATATATGTTTCTCACATTACTCACGGTTTCTCTCACAGTTACCTATAGCCATCCAATTTTGAATAACGTAAGTTTTCACCAAATATGGGCATCTGGAAGCCCAAATTTGGAATTTGCTTTCTTATTTGTTTCATATTTTGTAAAACTGAATGCATCTGCTGCCAAGCAGTGCCATCTACTTTCTTTCCTTTTCTACATGTATATATGTTTCTCACATTACTCACGGTTTCTCTCACAGTTACCTATAGCCATCCAATTTTGAATAACGTAAGTTTTCACCAAATATGGGCATCTGGAAGCCCAAATTTGGAATTTGCTTTCTTATTTGTTTCATATTTTGTAAAACTTTAACAAATTTTTTATTAACAAACTCAACGTTTTAACAGTGAGCAATGGCACTCTATGGA
>KK115275.1:0-31606 GCA_000611955.2 Stegodyphus mimosarum | reverse complement strand
ACTATGAAAAAAAAAAAAAAAAAAACCTTTTTATCTCCAGAGTGCGGAACTGTGTATCGGAAATTCTAAAGATATGCTCATTTAAATTTTGCGATATTGCTGTTGAACTGAATTTTATGGTTTAAGTGCGACTAACATGATTATTTGATAAATAAAGGTAACACACAAAACGTTGAAAAAACGCCCCTTTGGATGTAATTTAAAATCTGAAATCTTTCAGTTTTTCTTTTTTAATTTTTGCTTCAGAAATGAAAGTGAATTATAGTAAGAGGTTCATACATGGATGCTTTTAAAATGTGCTCTGAAAATAATATCTCTGTTCTTGAGTGCACAAAGCTTGCATTTAGTAATAATAATTGCCAGCTACCGGGGGGGGGGGAAGAAGATTTTCTGGTGTACTTTTAGGTTTAATGGGATACTATGCAACATCAGATGTAAATGTTACTAGACATTGTAATGGAAGTGTACAGTTCCATGAAAAAAATTGGCTGTTAAATCCAAAATAAATATAAAAATAAAAAACAAATGCAGAAATTCACAAGTTAGAAACTGTGTAATTATTTTGGACAGATTTACAGTGATTCATTCCCAGTTGCAATTGAAAGAACTTTACAAACCCTTGATACCAGAAAGGAAATAAACTAAATAGCAAACAGAAAAGATTGTCAGACTTTGTAATGAAAATCCTTGTTATAAACTTACCTTTTTATTGTACAGTCTTTTCCATTTTCAGTATTATAGTAGTCATAAAATGAAGCTTCAATTTGTGACTTTTTCTCTTTGTGTAAGGATAATACTCCTGTTTCGGAAGAATTTAATCATGATTCTTTGTCATTTGACAGTTGCTAAATTATATAATGTATATCGATTCTTTATTAAAGCATTTTAGCAAAAAAGCACTTAGAAAAATATTGGATTAATGTTTATTCTTCCTACATATCACACTGATGTCATTGCATAGGTATTTGTGAGGGTGAAATAAACAGGTTACCACATTTGGCGTCATGGCATACAGTTACAACTGGTGGCTTCGTGTTCGCAAATTACGATTTTCCAAATGAATTCGAAAAGTTCTTTCTAAACGTTGACTGTTTTTATGAAAATACATGTAACATTTTTGTAAAGCAGAGTTAAAATGACTGGAAATTTTGTGCTACTGTAAGAGTTAGTTAAAAGAGAGTAAATGAATTAAAAATGAATTACTTTTATTTTTATGTATTTATTTACTGCCTGACAGAAAAAAATGCTACATTATGAGAAAATGATTGGAAAAGAGACCAAAATTTGTACATAAATAGGTAATAAAGTCCTTGACAGATGTAATTTTCAAAGAACTGCAACAGTAAAGCACCTATATAGTGCATCAACAAGATATTCCGATCACATTTAGAGCAACAAATGTTTGAACATGTAATTACAATATATTCCTTAGTTTCAAATCATATCCATGTGGAATTGCGCTTTATGCATTATTGACATCAACCTTTAGTTCATCTTCATTTCATAGAAGAAACTCAAGTTTTGCTAAGTACACAATTGTTTCACATGCTAAGCTACCAGGAGATTGGACTGGCTATGGAAATCCTTTCATAGGATTCGAGGAGAGCTGCACACTGTATAGCTGACTGTTATCATGTTTAAAATGGTATTTGGGATACCCCTGATGGTGTAAATGAAGATGGGGCTGCAATACATCATCAGCATAGTTACGTCTTGGTAATATTGCCGTAATACATTATAGAAGTAAATGGTTGTTAAAAGGAATTCCAAACCCAAGCTATTATTCCAAGGTGATGGGTCATATGTGGCTGTAAAATAGTGGCTAATATAAGATCAAGAAATGCATATCCTAAAAGTTCAATCATCTTTATACTAAAATTTGTTCTTTTTCTTTTTTTCCTATAGAAAATAAATGAAGATATTGAAATACATACAGTTTTAGGGTAAGTGACAAATTTTATTCCTGTGTTTACATTTGAATGTCTACGTTATGGAATTTTATCATTTGATAATTTCTTAATCTGTATTTTTTGTTATTTATGCATATTATGCGAAAAACTCTTTACTTGCTTTTTGTAAAGAAAGTTTTTATTTATTTTTATAATTATTTTGTTTTGTATTTGTGTATGTAAATATTATGTTACAATAAAAAAAATTTTGGTATTTTCTGATAATCCATATGCCCACAAAAAGTCATCAACTAATTAGCAAAAAACATTTTTTGAATGCCTTCAAATAATTCACACGCTCACTAAAGGTCACCTATTCATTAGCAAAAAACATTTGTTTTGATTATTTTTACTGCTTTATAGTCTGTCTATAAATGATAATGTTGCACGGATTGAATGCACACAAAACTGATCAAAGCTTGATGAAAATTTATTTTCCCAAAAGAAATTCTGGAATTTTACAGTTTTAGAACTTTTCACATAAGTACTCATACAACATTCTTTCACATACTCTAGGTATGACAGACCACTATCAGTAATTATCATTTCAAACTACTAAGAACTTTAAATAAGAATGCATTGTAAACTGCATCTAAAGAGGGAAGCTGGTGCAGAGATCTCCCATTACTCCAGATTTAACACTGAACTGGAAAACTGAGAACTGACTGTCTCTCCAGAATTCTATAGTTTTACCCCAGCCGCTGAAAAATCTCTTAATACGTATAGCATATGTGGTTAAAGTTATATGGTTAATAGGCATATATGGTTAAAGTTATAAGGGCCAGATATGGATACTGTTACATACAAGGATCAACTGTACTTTACAGAGGAAAGTGTTTGTTTAGTTGCAGGTTTTATCATTATTATTATTTTCTTTCCTTTGTATGAATTTCCCCAAAATTTAATGCATCATTTGGAATAGTTTTCTTTATCTTTGTGTGAAGAATGGATATATTGCTTGTTGTGTAGAAGGAAGTCAGGTCTAATTTTAATTAAGTAAAAGACTTCCCTGAATATGCTTAGCACTTTTTTCAGTAGTTGACACCAAGTGAATAATAAAAAAATATATATGTATAAAGAAGAAAGTCTGTTGGTTTGTCCTCAAATATCTTAGTCACTACTATAGCTATCGTCAACAAACTTTTTGCTGTTCTTTTCTAAATCCTGGAAAAGGTTGACATCCAGTTTTTTCAAAAAAAAAAAAAAAGTAGCTAAAAATCAGAGATGTTAATTAAAAACTCCGAAAAACAATATTTTTCCCAGTGGCAACAGTCTTGCAAGTTGTAGATGAAAATCTGCTTTATTTCGAAAGTCGTAGCCACTGCTCGCTTTCAAATCCTACAGATCGTAAATAAAAAATTTCTAAGTTTTACGATGAAATAAAAATAGCATTGCCAAACATTAAATACATTATTCCTGATTCCAAAAATTCGTGGGAAGCCATTTCGATTGTTCCCATTTTTGTACGACTTTAATTAGCTGAAATATTAATTAAAAACTCTGAAGGCACTAATTTTCACACTCGTTTTTCCGAGTGGCAACAGTCTTGCAAGTTGGAGATAAAAATGCTTTATTTCGAAAAGTGTTGCTGCTGCTCGCTTTCAAATCGTAGAGTTAATAAAAAATTTGTAAGTTTTGCAAAATCTATATATATAAAGAAGAATGGCTGTTTGTTTGTTTGCGGTATTGATTTTTGATCAATTATAGTAAATGTTTTGCCACATTTAATCGACTAAAATTGAATATAGGGGAAATATTGGATGAAACTTGAGCTTTTATGACCATTTGATTAGAAAGATGAAAATCATTTAAAACTGCGTGCCATTGTTGCTGATATAATGAGAGATAATTGGCATATTTTTTTATCGGAATTTTTTATGTGGGTTCCATATCGCATCAGACTAAAAAATGTATGACTATGAATGGTCTGACTGTGGTCTGACCTTCAGAATAGTTTTATAAAGAACGGGCTCAAAACCTAATGGAATCTTTGTTAGAAAGTACAAAGGATGTCATTCGAAATCTTCACACCTGTTGTCTGCGTTAATGGATGGGGAGGAGAGGAAATTGCTGTGAAACTGGAAAAGCATTTCGGGTTCGGTATTTTGAGGATACAGAATAGCGAAGGGTCTAGATTTCAAAGAGAAAAGCTAGGCTAAAATTACCTTTACTGATTCTAAGGCATTTCAGTTAATGTTGCAGATTGTGCTGTTCCTTAATCTTCTGATTGGATCCGGCTTATTATTTTTTGCACACTGTTAGAGCAATTTTATAAAAATTAAGCTTGAACTTTCGATTATGTCAAAAAGAGTTTCCAATTCTGGAGCTGCCAAAGGATCTACAAAGCGAAAACATGTTTCGATGTCCATCAAACAAAAAGTGGAATTGCTGCAAAAAATGGATAAAGGCATATCCGTCTCAAAATTATGCGAGTAGTATGGCATTGGAAAGTCAACTGTATATGACCTAAGCAAAAAGAAAAAGGAACTTTTTGGATTTTTTGTGGATTCTGACACCCCACTGGCAATCAATAACAGAAAAAGGGTTCATTATGCTAAAAGGGACGATCATGACAAAATGATGATTGAATGGGTCAGACACCGTCGCAGCGAGGGCGTGCCATTGACGGGTCCAATGCTAATGCTCAAGCCAAAATATTTCATGAAGAAATGAACTTAAACACTGAGTGCACATATTCGACAGGTTGGTTAACCAAATTTAAAAATTGCCATGGTATAAGACAATTAAAAATTTCAGGTGAAAAAGCTTCAACTGATACTGAAGCTGCTGAAGAATTTGCAGATGAATTCATTGAACTCATTACTAGTGAACAATTATCTCCAGAACAAATTTACAATGCTGATGAAACTGATCTTTTCTGGCAATATGTACCGCAAAATACCTTGGCAACCTCTACAGAAAAGGCTCCAACTGGTGTCAAAGATTCCAAAGCGAGACTAACAATTTTAGCGTGAGCAAATGCTGCAGGAACGCACAAGTGCAAACTTTTCGTAATCGGAAAACATGCACGACCTCGAGCATTTAAAGGAGTAACGATTTTCCCCGTTATATATTGCGCAAATAAAAGAGCATGGATGACACAAGCGTTGATGAATGATTGGTTTGAAAAATCATTTTATACCCGAGGCTCGGCGACATTTGAATTGGGTTGATTTACCTGATGGCTTAAAAATAGTCCTGACTGTTGACAACTGTTTGGCGCATACTTCACTTAAAGTTTTAGTGAAAGATAATGTATCCGTATTATTCATCCCTCCAAACTGTACGTCTATCATTCAGCCTATGGATATGGGAATAGTGCACACGTTGAAATGCAAATATAAAGTAGCATTTTTAAAATCTATGTTAAATTTCTTGAACAATGGCAAGACTATTTAAGAATTAAAAAAAAAATTAGCATAAAATCTGCTGTGTAGAGCATCGCAAGATCGTGGGGGGATGTGTCTCCAGATATATTAAAAAATGCTTGGTATAATGAATGGTCAGCTACCACATTTCATGGTGAGGACGATGAAGATGATAGCCTTGAATTTGAAGGTTTTCGGACAAGGTTTTCGGACATCGCAAATTAAAGGTGAAATTTTCCAGTTATTGGATTGCGTAAAGAAATGTGGAGAAGCGGTAATAAATGAAGATGACATAAGAGAAGTTTTTCATTGCGACTACAATGCCCCAATCATTAATCAATTAATGGACGGCGAAATCTGTAGTATGGTTCTAGATCCAGAAAGATACTGATGGTTCTAGATCCAGGTACCGCTTCCGATCGGTATTGTTAATTGGATACAACGGCATTTAGCAGGCTAACCTGCTTTTACCGGATGGCTCTGGAGTACTGCTATGGCTCTGGAGTAAAAAACACAGTGCTAAGCGCTCCGCCATTAAGGCGAACTCAGTCAGGTACTTCACGTACATATCAGTGATGAGAGTCTGGAAAGCTGTCGAGCTGGTAATGAAACACATGCTTTGCAAAAAGTTCAAGTTCTGAATATGGAGGCAAAGTCCATGCGTAAGTATAAAATAGTAAAATGAAGAATAAATATAATAGGTTAAATATGAAGCACAAATTACACAAACACTGAATCTTGATTATATAGTTGAATAAATAGTTGAACACACTGAAACTACTTTGCCACAGTAGCACAAAGTCCATCTTTGTCAAAATAAGTTATGCAAAGCTCATATTTACAATATTTACAAAACATCCACTGGAATAATCACCATTTGCTATTATGAAAGATTGAGCATGTTTTTTTTTGCTGCAATTTCTAATGTAGGATCATAGTTGATGAGATCTTTAATATGTTGATATTTAGGAGTTTCAATTCTTGTATAGAAATTGTGGCTGGTAGAAAGAATTTGGTCAGCAATTGGTTTTACTTTGAGCTCTTGGTGGATTTGCAAATTTCTTATGAACCAGGGTGCATTGATTATTTCTCTAAGTATCTTATTTTGAAAAATTTATAACTTTTTTCTGTGCGTCTTGCAGTTGCCCAAATGGGTATTGCATAAAGCAGAATTGGCCGAATTAGTGAAGTGTAAATTCTTTTCTTAAGATGAACATGTAATTTTGCGTTTCTTCCTATGAGTGATTTAAGTGCAATTTTAGCAGCTACAGCTTTTCTTAGAGCATTTTCTGTTTGTTCCTTGAACAGGAGTCGGGAGTCCAGATGAATTCCAAGATATTTAGTGGAAGTCACAACAATGATGGGTTGATCATTAATCTTTATGTTGATTTCAACAGGATTGTATTTCTTGTACCTTCTAAAAGCAAGATATGACTTTTGGTGGGATTTACTTTAAGCTTCCAAATTTTGCAAAAATGGACTATTATATTAACAGAGGTTTCCAGTTTGCTAATAGCAAGTTGTGGCTGTATATAGTTGACCATAGGCTGAGACATGGTTAAAATTGCAGTGTCATCTGCATATAAGAAAATATTGGCATTTAATGGATGTGGCATGTCATTAATGAATATTGCAAAGTAGTAAAGTGCTAGTGCACTGCCCTGAGACACGCCACTTTTAATTCTTTTCCTGGATGAAAGAATATGGTTGATTTTAATCTGAAAAGTTCTATTTTTCAAGTAGCTGTGTGTAAGCTTGATAAAATTAATGGGTAGTCGAGCAAAATGTAGCTTAAAGAGTAAATTCTCATGCCACACCTTGTTGAATGCCTTTTCTAAATCCAGAAAACAACCTGCAACAGTTGATTTTTTAGAAAATGCTTCTGCTATAAATTCTGTAATATTTAGAAGTTGATGCTGGGTGCTATGGCCTGCCCTGAAACCATGTTGTTCTTTCATAATTATTTGCTTATCTTCTAGATGTTTAATTAATCTGTTTTGAAGTATGCATTCAAAAATTTTCCCCATGCTTGATAGTAAGCTAATTGGACGATAAGAGTTGATATTTTTGGGGTTTCCTGGCTTGAGTAGTGTAATGATGTGAACATGCTTCCATGGTTGCGGAAAATAATTTAAGCGTAGACAGGCATTTATTATATTTGTGATTAAAACTATGTAGTTTTTTGGCAGTGCTTTTAGTAGCTTGTTCGAAATTCTGTCATAGCCAGGGGCTTTTCTAGGTTTAAGCTTTTTAATGATTTCATCAATTTCTCCTGGAGAAGTAGGGGTGATATGGGAAATACCAATTTGGTCGTCAAGATTAATAATGAAATCTCTAACTTCTTTTTCTGTCTCTTCATCATGTGTGTCGTAAGCCATAAAAGTAGATTCCAAATGAGAGGCAAGTGCTTCTGCCATGTGTACTTCTGAATATGCCATTCCATTTGGGGTTTCAATGGGGCTAGTGTGCTTTGGCGATGAGTTTCTGAGTGCTTTAGCAATTTTCCAGGTGTTGTTTGGATCAAATTTTAAACTATCAAGGTAGTTATCCCATCTTTCTGTGCGATAGTCCATTAGCAATTGATTTAGATGTCTTGATTTTTCTATTAAGGAGGGTCTTTATTGCAGGATTTCCAGTTCTCCACTGCTTTGCTGTTCTATTTTTATCTTTAATTTTCTCAATAATATGATTTGGAAGTGCTGTAGAGGTGTCTTCTATGATTTTAACTGATTTATCAAGTGCAGCATGTATGCGGCTGTTAATTTTGGTAATCTGTGTCTCTATATCAACAATATCGGCAAAAGCCAGGTGTGCAGGTAGTTTCTCCTAGTGATGGTTGAATTTTTCCCAGTTAATAGTGGTTTTAAGTGTTTGCTTTCTTTCAAATCCAAAAATTGTGAAAAGTACAGGAAGATGGTCGGATGTTAACTGCTGTTTAACTTCTAAATATGGGATTTGAGTGAAATTTTTCGTAATTACTATGTCAAGAACTTCTGAGCTGCCAGTGTAGTGATATCTTATGGGTTACCTTGGTCCGTGAATTTTGATGTCATTTATGAGAAAGAAATTATACAGAGTGTTTCCATTACTATTACTTCTTCTGGAGTGCCAGGAGGGATGTTTCGAGTTAAAATCACCAGCCACAATTGTGGGAAGAATGTGATTCATGAGATTCTGAATATCCGAGTCTAATAGTATTCTGAGGCTGACTGTATGCCGAAATAAAGATATAAGGATCATTCGTTCTTGATGAATGTACTATAATAGCTGTGTTTTCAATAGAGGTGAGTGCCGTAATTTCATACGCTGTTGATTGTAGGTAGTTTCTTACTATGATGAGTGTGCCGCCACCGTGGTTATTCTGTCTGTCCGTGTGGAAAGTTTTATACGCGTGAATTTTATTTTCTGAGATGCGTCTCGTTAACGAGAAATAAGTCTATGTTGTTATGCATAAGAAAATCTTGAATTTCAGTCTTCTTGTTACTGAGTCAATCGTGTTAAAAAACCACAATATTCAGACTGCTTGGAGCAGTAGTGTAAAAATGATGTTGCATTCTTGGGAGCCTAGAATTCATAGTCTAGGTTAGATAATATGTTAATGGCTTCAATGCCAACTTGGATTTTATCCATGAGCGTTTTGGCTTTAGAAAATTTTTGAAATAGTTCTTTAATAATGTTGAATGTATCTTTTAGCCATTGGGCAAATCCTGCCTTGTTATTGGTTTCTTCTTTGGTGGCAACTTCGTTGCTATTGGCTGAGGGCTGATCCTTCCTATTATTATTTTTTGGCATCTGCTTAGCAGGCAGCGGTGGTAAATTTTCTAAGTCCAGAGATGAAGCATCGGTGTTGGTTTTTTGTGGATTTTCTGGTTGTGCTTTTTTGGCGGCAAATTTCTTTTGGATTTTATTTGGGTGCATTGCACATCCGCGATATGAACTAATGTGGGGACCTCCACAGAGACAGCATTTACCTGATAAACTTCTGTCTTTAGTGCACAAATGCATGCTGCGACATTCTCCACATTAGGCAGCGAGCCTTGTGGCGACAGTGATTCGTACTATGGCCATATCTTTGGCAATGATGACATTGTTTGGGGCCAGGAGTGGACTTGAAAGTGTCTACAGCAATGCCGAGATCTAAAACATGGGTTAGTTTGAAAATTTGTTTACCCTGAACACTGCGTTCTACTTCAGCGAGAAATAAAGGGAGCTTTTTCACTTCCTTGCCATGATGTCGTGTTATCTGCTTGAGTGTGTACTGGTATTCCTTTGTTGATTAAATCCTCTTTAATGTCTTCAGGACTGAAGAAAATTGGGAGTTTCTTAATCACGATCCTCATTGATTTTTCCTTAGGGAGGGGAAAAATGTGATACAGCAATTCTCTTTCCGTAAGAAATTTGGTGACTGCACGGTAATCATCAGTGGTTTAACTTTAATTTGCATGTCACTGCCTTTGAAATCTCCTTCTAATTTGGTGGTGATCTTTTTAAGTTCTTTGCGTAAAGCTTTCCAATTGGTGATATCTGATACTATTATCGGTGGGATTTTGTTCGCTGTTTTTCTAAGCTTTATAAATTCATCTTTCTGTGAACTAACGCCCACCAGCGGCTGAGCGGTAAAGACGCTGAACACTGGTAGTTCGGTCCGAGGTTCGAATTCCGCGAACGGGCTGGCTGCATGGGCGTTTTCGTGGTTTTCCCCATGTGTAACGTGTATACGAGCCAGTTTCCCTTAGAAAGTCCTCCACGAAGGCACCCCTCCCTTTAGGCAGATAGCCCTCGTGTGCTTTGCCATAATTGAATAACCTAACCTAACTTCTGTGAACTAACGATGGTTTCTGCATTAGTTTCCATTTCGTCGTCAGATATTGCTGCAAATTTGTTTTTTGTTGAAGTGATTGATGTTGAATACCTTTGCTGAGTGTGCGTTTATGATAAGCGGTAATAAATGAAGATGATATAACAGAAGTTTTTCATTGCGACAATGCCCCAATCATCAATCAATTAACGGAAGGCAAAATCTGTAGTATGGTTCTAGATCCAGAAAATACCGCTTCCGATAATGAAGAAAGTGACAGAGAGGTTATCGAAAACGAAAAAATTTCGATTGACAAGTTAGTCGGTATTCTCGCCTCAGCGATTACAGGACTTGAACAGTGGAACTTAGTAACTGAACAAGAAATTATGTCTATTTATAGAATTAAAGAGAAAGTGTTAGCACAAAAAACGAAGCAACTTAAACAACTTACATTGAAAGAAATGTTTAATAAAGTAAAATAAATATTGAGCTTTTTTTTTTTTTTGTAAAATTCAATACCCTTTAGATCATAATTGCTCTTTATTTCATAAATTACTGTTTCATATTTTTAATTGTATAATTTCTGCATGCAATCTTACCAGATTTAAATTGATGATCTATAATCCGGAATCGCCAAGGTCCCGACGAGTTCGGATTACAGACTTTGTACTGTATAAGATTCATGTTGCTGGATGTGAAATTTTAATGCTTTGCTATAAATTTCTAAAACATGCTATAAATTCCCCGAAAATTGAAATTAGAAATGGAAGCTATAAGAATCTAGCAGTTAATGATAGTTGAGAAAATGATCTAAAAGGTGCAACTTTTGGAGAATTCAAGCAATTTTGTTATTGACAAAAAAATTAGGTGGAATGATAATGAAGTTATCATTATTTCTATATGAAATATTTCTCTTCTGACAGTTTTTGCAAAAATTTGTTTGTGGGAGAGAGGAATCTGTGTCTTATTGGTCCTGAAATCAATACTCTTATTCAAAGTCTATGTCAAAGTTAAAAAAAAAAAAATAAAGAATATACTATTTAAATGTTTTGACATTAAAAAAAATCGGAATCAGTAGTAGCTAGTAGTGAATTGTTGCTATGTCTAAAATATACCATGTAATATCGTATGATTATTTAGTAACTCTTCTTCATTTGTGTTTGTTTATTCTTAAAAACATTTAATCATAGTTTCTGATTTTAATGGCTTAAGTAAATAATATTAAATGTACAATTAATTAATAGACTATTAATTACGCAACTGAAGCAGTTTTTTTCCTAACTGCACTGGGGTATGTCACGCACTTACTTTTACCATACTGGCTAAGGCAGATCTCCAATGGAATCGGATAGCACATCTTAAACTGGGATATTTCTTCATATTTTCAAAATATAAGAAATGTTTTTTGGGGGAAGTATTCACTTGAGTAGAATAATCATACCTCAACTTCTCAACTCTATCTTTTTTGTAGTTATATATATATATAATGAAAGTAATTAAAAGTAAATTAATAAGCCCAAGACTTGTGCTAAAGCTGCAAAGTAATAAAGCAATAATTCACTATAAATTATAAAAAGAAAACTCTCCATATTACATCTCCAAGCAACGGAAATTCAAATTAAAAACATTATTGAAAAAGTATTTTTAGAATTTTTAAAATTTATGGAATTTTCAGTCCTCCTTGCTTTAAACACAGTTAAAGAAAAACTAAATCGCCAAAATCAAAAGTAAACTTTTTAAGTATTGAAAAACCAGTTATTGTTATTGATAGCAGATTAATCGACTTATCAAGGGGATAAACCAATCTACCATCAATTAACAGTAACTAATATAAGAGAGAGTGTTTCATCTTACTTCCAAGTAAGCATCAAATTATTTGCTAGATTCAAATCACTAATTGAAACTCAATCAAAATACAGATATTAGTCGATACCTGCTTGCATTCCAGTCATTTGGTTTTTAAAATTTTTGCTTACTAGTTTAATTTTTAAATTTCTTTTTTACTATAGTTTTTAACTTTAATTTTATGGATTATTACTTTAATCTTCTTATGATTTTTTAAAATTTGTTCTTAAATCTACTTTTGTTTTTACTTTTGTATTTGAAATGAAAAGAGAGTGTAGGGCAGGGATGGGGAAACTTTTTCGCGGGCCAAAAATCGAAAAAATAAACGAAAAAATAAAGTTTGGCGGGCCAAGATGAATTTTTCTAAAATTTTAAAAACAATATACAAGTATTACAATTTAATATATTAATGAGATGAATGAAATTGCGATTTCATTTTTAAAAGTTCCTTATATTGAGGTTCGAAGTGAGATGTACTGATTCTAAGGAACGAGGCTAAATGCTCATTTGTCAGTCTACTTCTGAAATAATTCTTTCTAAGGTTCATAGTTGAAAACACTTGTTCACATATATAAGATGAAGCAAACGTAGCACTGATTTTCTGGGCATGAGATATTAAATTTGGGAAACTTATTTTCGATAATGATTTGTAAAACTCTAACTTTGGCATATTTAGAAACAATTGTGTGAGATGATTGTTAGATTGCAACTCAATTAATTCAAGCTGCAAATCTGACCTCACTGCTTCACAATTTACGTTGAATGGCATGGTAAAAATATCCAATTCTGCTTGAATGGCACTGAAATCTTGAAATCTGCGTTCAAACTCAAAATGCAGTTTTTTTCAAGCTATCTTCATAATTCTTAAGGTTCTCTTCATTTACTGAGGGTATTGAATTTAACCTCGGGAAATGAGATAAGTCGTTCTTACCTAGGTGCCCAGCAAACATATAAAGTTTTAGTTTAAAAGCTTTGAGATGTGACCAGATATCGTTGATAAATTGATTTTTCCCTTGCATCTTGACATTCAAGTTGTTCATATGACAAAGAAGATCTGTGAAAAATGCAAAGTCTGAAAGCCATTTTGTATCTTCTAACATTTTGCACTCCGCAGAACACTGTTTCTCATAGAAGAACGACACAATGTCGTCTTTCAGCTGCCAAACTCGCTCGAAAACACATCCTGCACTAAGCCACCTTACTTTCGTGTAATACAGTACATCAGAGTATTCAGATTGCACTGACTGAAGAAAATCTCGAAATTGCCTGTGAGTAAGCCCACGAGATCGAATAGTATTTACAAGCTTCATGACTGTATCAAGCACGGGTTTCATATTCAATGTAGGTTTACACAGAGCATCTTGATGTATAACACAATGTAGAAAAACAACATTGTTCCCAGGATAGTTTTGATTAAAGAGTCCAAGAAATCCAGATTTTTTTCCTGTCATATTTGGTGCTCCATCGGTCGTAATATTACATATATTTGTTAAAGGCACTTTCAAAGTTAAAAGCCCTTCCTGAAATTCACAAGAAATATCATATCCCGTTGTAGTTCCCTTTAAAGAATGCATACATGCCAGCTCCTCAATAATTTCAAAGTTCTCATCAACACCTCTTATAAATAATACTAATTGAGCAGTATCATTTATATCAGTGCTTTCATCCATAGCTATGGAACAAAATTTAAACTGGCCAATCTTTGAATCTAATTGTGATGCCAAATTTTTATTGATGGCTTCCATTCTAGAAGTCACCGTTTTTCGAGATAAGCTTACAGCCTCAAAATTATTTTTCTTGTCTGGACATAAAACATCACAAACTTGGAGCATGCGTAACGAACTCCTCATCACTGAGAGCTTTATTATTTTTAGCAATATTGTATGCTACAATGTAACTTGCATGTGTAGCTGCTTCTTGAATACTGTTTACCTTCTTGAAAAAATTTTGCCGGCCTGATAATTTTTTACTAAGACTTTCTGCATTTTGTTTTTTTTTTTCATATTCGGACATTGCTTGGTAATTGGAATTCTTATGCTTAGATGTGAAATGACGGGAAATGTTATATTCTTTGAAGACTGCTACAGCTTCATTGCAGATAAGACACACTGGTTTATCTTTTACAACTGAAAAAAAATATTTCCATGTCCATTCATCATTAAAAGCGCGGCACTCTGAATCAACTTTACGTTTTTTAGTAGCCATTTTGGGGTTGAAATATTTTACAAATAACCCAAACAAGCACTAGCTTCGCTATACTTTTAATAATGACACTATATGTCCACAATCTTTCAACACGCAATCAATAATATTAGAACTCGCGCCAAAAGAAAAAGCTGCTAGATTTAGCTTAAAATGCGCAGTCTGCCACATGTGAGCTCTAATTCACCTATATTGAATTCCCATATGTCTGCTCCACAAGAAAAAGATAATGCTTGTTGGCGCCAATCTACAGCTATAACTAACAAATAACTTCCACTTTTAACACTTTACTGATTGAAAACCGCCTGTGTTTGCTATTTCCTTCCATTTATGTTTTGTAGAACAAAAATAGAGAATGTAAACAGATTACCAGCTCTTTGAAAAAAAGGAAGAAAAAATATAATATTTAAACAAAGTAGAAAAGGAGATGGATATATAATATATGGATATTTCTTTTAATTTGCCTCTGACTGGCAAATTAAAATTCTATCCACGGGCGGGATAGAACCTTCCGGCGGGCCGGAGTTTGCCCATCCCTGGTGTAGGGGATATGTCTTCTAAATTAAGCGTCTCGTTCAGATTAATTGTGTTCTTAGTGAAAAAATTTTAATCTTACAAGATTATTTGCTTTGTAACAGAATTCTTTTTTGTAACAGAATCTGTATTTTGATTGAGTTTCAATTAGTGATTTGAATCTAGCAAATAATTTGATGCTTACTTGGAAGTAAGATGAAACACTCTCTCTTATATTAGTTACTGTTAATTGATGGTAGATTGGTTTATTCCCTTGATAAGTCGATTAATCTGCTATCAATAATAATAACTGGTTTTTCAATATTTAAAAAGTTTACTTTTGATTTTGGCATTTTTGCGATTTAGTTTTTCTTTAACTGTGTTTAAAGCAAGGAGGACTGAAAATTTCATAATTTTTTTTTAAATTCTAAAAATACTTTTTCAATAATGTTTTTAATTTGAATTTCCATTGCTTGGAGATGTAATATGGAGAGTTTTCTTTTTATAATTGATAGTGAATTATATATATATTTGCTTGTGATAAAATGTTGTTCTGTGGAAATCATGAATCATTTTATTTGTTTGTAGTTTAAAATGCACTCTGTACATATTCTTACAGCATTGAATTTGTACTTACTTTTTTTCTAATAGATCTGATGATATTGAAAATGTTCCCATATCAGACATTGAATTAGATATAGGATCTGGTAAAACAGGACCTAAAGATTTTGAACTTCTCAAAGTTTTAGGGAAAGGTGGCTATGGAAAAGTAATTAGTTTGAATTTATTTTATAGATTTAATTATATGTTTCTGGTGAAATTCTAAAGCATATCATAATAAATGTAATATATTGTTTTTGTGCAATTTTTATGTAATTTTTATGATGATAATTACAAATAAAAGTTTTTTTTTGAAAAATATGCTGTGAAATCTTTTATGTAAAAATTGCAGTGTTCTCTCAAAAATCAGTTCTATTTTCTTGACAAACCGACATCCAATTATTTACCTTGGGTCTATGGTTCTCAACCTTTGAATAACATGTACCATCATACAGAAATTGAAAAACTCTTGTACCTCCACTACATTTTTTATTTCTCTGTAGAGATATTTTTAAAAAAATATTTTGCTATTTTCACAACCTATTTGCTATTTGTATTAAATATGCACAGGCAAAAATATTAGATTAAAAATTGGTTACCATTTTAATCATCAAAATTTAAATTTAGTGGGAAATTTAGACCTGTTTAAGAGAGATCCATTTCATTATGTATGTTCTTATTTCACTCAGTTTTAACCATAAATTAGGATCCACTTTTAATACTGTTTTGTATTTATTTTTCAAATAATACACGGAAGAAAACCCTCTTTTACAAAAATAGGTTGTGCAAGAAGGCAATAAAAATTTAATAGCTGTAGTTGAAATGCCTTTAAATTTTTTCAATTCATCTAAAAGTTATAAAGTGTTTTACTTTTGAAATCTTCAGTTATAGTTCAATTGCAGGAAATTTCTATCAGTTGTTCTTTCTCTTCATGAGATAAAATTTCAGGTATATTTAAACAAAAGGATTTGTAATCCAATTTGCTTTTTCATAATTCTCACAAAAATACATGTTGAAATTATATATCAATGAAAAACAACGATTTTTATTGTCAGATCTACTACTTTTTTTATTTTTAAATTATCTTCTGTTAGAAAACTTTCTAAAAGTGGTAAAAAGCTTAAAATATTATTATCCAATTCTTTGATTATTAGTTCGACTTTTTTTATTATTGCATTTATTTTATCTCTAGTGGTAAACAAATTAACACTTTGTCCTTGTAATCCTAAATTGAATTCATTTAACATTCCAAAAATATTTGTTAAATATGCTAAATGTGCCAAGCATAATTCATTAAATAAACACTTATAGAATTAAAATTTTGAATCACAGAGAAAAATTTGAATTTCTCATTGAGGTTCAAAAAGACGATTTAAAACTCTGCTCTGGATAATCACCTTACTTCAGAATGTTACAAAAGCATTTCTTGTTCACTGCCCTTGTCTTGGCATAATATTTTAAATATTCTTGAATTTAAAACTCAGCTTTTAATAAAAATTAATAATTTTCACAGCTTGAATCAAAACGATTTTCAGGTTTTGTGGGACTTTGGCTATTAAAGCTTCACTATGAATGGAGCAGTGAGTAAATTTAGTTTCAGATACGACTTTTCTTTATTTGAGAAATCACGCCAGAATGTTTTCCTGTTAAAGCTCGAGCTCCGTCACTGCATACGACAAAGCACTTATTCCAAGGAATATCGCTCTCTAACATAAAATTGTCAATTATTTTGAAAATTTCATTTGCAATTGTTCTGTCATGAAGATATTCACAAAATAAATACTCTTCGGCAATTTGTTTATCTTCTTTGAAACGTGTGTAAACTAATAATTGAATAAAGTTTGTTATATGAGTATCAATACTTTAATCCAACTGCAATGCGAAATACTGTGTTTTAGTTTTTGAATGTCTCTTTTATGGAATATGCCATTTCATTGATTTGTCGAGTTACTGTGGGATTTGATAACTGAATATTATTAAGTTCATTACCTGTTTTTCCGTTGAATAATGCTAATGTGTATATCTTTAGATGCTGGTAATATAAGGTTTTCTCCTGTAGTATGAGTATGTCCAATCTTGGCAATTCTTAGGCTTACTAAGCAACTAACGTCCAAAGCTTTTTCACTTGAAGTAAAAAATCTTTTCATTACTTGTTTACTATTTTTGAATTCCGATAATTTCCTCTTAAAGTATTCTTCAAAATTATCTTTTAATTGGCATGCTTAAATTGAAGATGTCTTTTAAGAAATGATGGTTTCATACTTCGATTCGATAATAGTTTTTAGCAAACAACACATTGATGTTGAGGTTCCATTTCATGTGTATTCCAGGTAAATCCAAATAAAAAATGACTCTCATTATATTCTTTATGAGCAATTTTTCTTTTCTTTTCTTTTCAATAATCTTAGTGCTAGGAGATTTTTCTGGATCCAGCGCCTATGAATCATCACTTTTCCACTTAATCAATCCTAGCCCATTTTGAAAATCTGAGTTTGTTTTATTATTTTTTCACAAATATTTAAATGCACAATATATTATTGAGTTCTTCAAAAGTAAATGACGATATTCTGTAAACACGTAGAAAAGTAAGAAATACAAAGCAACAAGACGACAAAATAACTGCAGTTAGAGTCAGCAAATTGACGTAAAAAGTTATTGTGATTGAAAATACAGCAATTTTAGTCAGGAAATGGTGATGACATAAAGTGTAGACATGCTAATAAATTGATTAATTGGGTAATGGCAAACTATTTTCTTTTTATGGGAACTTATTTTTGTTTCCTATTAAGTATATAATTCATTTCTATTACTCTTTTTAAAAACATCATTTTGGACAAATTTTGCTATGCCTATGGCTAAAAGAACGAGCAAAACAATCTGTTTTTATTATAGTAGGAGTCTATGAGCGGCTATTGACCTTGAACAAAGCTCAGATCGCATAAATTTACAAGTATTAGAGAAAACAAATATTTGTTGGGGTATTTAATTTTGGAATTTAATTGTTAAAAATACTTTGTTTCTTTGCCTACCACTGGTTGAGAATTGCTGCCTTAGGTATTTCTGGCTTTTGATGAGACGTAATATGTGCAATTCTGCTTAGGCTTTTAAATTTTTAGTGCACATATTCATTTTAAAACTATTCATGTTTTCTGTATAATTCTTTTATGCATGCTGTGTCATATGCATATTTTTAGTTCACGTTTTGTTTAATTTTAGGTTTTTCAAGTTCGGAAAATAACTGGAAAAGATGCAGGAAAAATATTTGCCATGAAAGTTCTGCGCAAAGTAAATTCTTCATCATTTAAAACATTCTTTAAACTCAAATTTATACATTCATGGTATATTTATCATATATAATTAATTTTACTTACATTATTTTTTGTAATTTTTTAAAACTAATGTTGCAGTTTAAAACGTATTTTATGTAAATGTACAGAGAAAGTAGGGAGGAAGGTCTAAGTATATTTCTTTATTTGATTGAAATAAAAAATATAAGGGTGTAACTTATTCTCATTTCCTGTCTTCACTTCTGTGAATGTCAGTATTTATATTTAATAAAATTTATATTTGTCAGAAGTTTAAAAAGAAAAATAGATTAATTCTACTTAAAAGAAATAATATCTGTCACATCCCAGTGATTTGTTCCTTTTAACAATAGACTGTAGCTGTTCATATGATTGATCAAAGGACTATTATACTGGATCTTTCTTTTGGAGTAAGTGTGTATAATTAATGCACATTTCATATGGACCATGAGATCTAGGACTATAGTTGATACTCCAGCATCACTAGATGCCATATTTTAATCGTGAGAGCTAAATTAAGCCAGATGAGTTATTCAGCCAAATCACAAGCATGTAGTTTATGGAATTTAAATCAGAAAATTTAGATCTTAAGGCAGCAAGGAACATTTGTAGCGTATAGAGTTAATTGACGCATTTTCTCGATAAAGTGTACTTTTTGGTTATGTATCTGCTAGACATTTTGGCAGTACTGTTGTAATAATGTATGTGTGCGAGTTTGTTGTTGTTTACACATTCATAGTTCTCAGACGGTGCTGTGGTTGGGTTTCAGCATGTATTGCTTCACTTTCATAGGTGTCAGAAAGTGTGGCAAGTGCATAATGGAAAAGAAACGGATCGTATACATAATCTACATTCTCTAGATTGAGTGGATGTAGATTAAGTAAGAGGCAGGAATGGAAAGTAGTAGGCCTCTTGCTGTATAGTGTATATCGGCTGGCAACATTCATCATTTTCCCCAAGATAGTGTTATACTGTAACATGACATTGATACTTTGAAAATATGCAGATAGTTGAGAAACTATGAAATATATATGTGTCCAGTGGCTTCAAGATCGAGCGTGTGGCTTTATGACAAATATGACGTGCTGAAATTTTTAACTAGTGAGGGTATAAGACTGTTAAACGCTGTTTTGTTTTTGGACTTAACACCAAAAAGTCATTGCTTCTTTTGATGTTTGAAAAAACTTAATAGGGCATACAGTGATTAATCAGCTTTTAAAAGTTTAGCTATCTAAAAGTTTGATTAAACCCTTGTGACTTAAAACTTTTGTAAAGTTGGCTTTGAATCTCTTGTAGGTTAGTAATAAGTTCTGTAATGACATAAATTGCAATCATATGTGTATTAATTCATAATCTACCTTTTAATAATATTGTGGTACTTTTTTATTTGTATCTTTCACTTCCAAAAATGAAATGCAGATTTTAAGCAAGTTCTAATCTTATTTAATAGTTAAGGTTTAATTTATCACATATCAATACTAGGTATTGTTTGTATTTAAAGAGAGATTCAAAAGAGTTCAATTTGTGGAATTCACAATGGTTATGATTAATTTTATGTTTCATAGGTATGCATGAATAAATATACACTTGGGAGAAGTGAAACCCCTGAAGGCGTTATCCAGCCTAAGTGAAACTTTGTATTTGTGATATACATGAAAAGATAAATCAGGGTTGCCATGCTACCTGGAAAACCGGAAAAAGTCAGGGGATTCGAAAATTGACCAAAAAAGTCAGGGAATTCAAATATTTTTGTCTAAATTTGGAAAAGTCAGGGAATTTCATACAGCGATCCCCCAAAAGAGCGAGTTTTGTGCCAACGTTAGAAGCCGATCACTTTCTTGGCGCGCGTTAGCGTCATTCGGGCAGCTGGCATAGAGCCAATTCTTGCAGTACAAAGGCAAAGCAAGTTTCCAGTAACTTTGGTTCCCAGTAATCTCGAGAATCGAAATACTCGCATGCGCATGTGCAGTGCATGTTGAACTAAAGAAAATACGTATTCTTGTATCAAACAAAATCAGTTTAATCTCAGCATAACGGTACCATGGAGGTTAGAATAGCTTCCGTGTATGGTACACACAGGATTTGGCGACATTATGAGGAGCAGCAAACAGGCCATTTTGGTGTTGGCGGCAATTTTCAAAACCTTGCCAAGACCGTAGCACATAGTAGGATTTTACCGCAAAATCTTTTGAATACTTTTTTTTCTTTTTAAGAAATGCCTTATTTGTCATTTTGCAGTAAAATAAAAAAATAGTAATCAGTTATCTAGGCTAACCATTTAATATAACTATATTCGCCAAAATATCGATTATTGTAATTCAGTTTTTTAATTATTTTAATGTTATTCTTATCATTTAATGTTGTTTCTTCCCCTTAAATTTATTTATTATTATTAAAAAATATTTTCAAATTTCAGGAAATTTTCTGTGGCATAATCCTGAAACTAATTCTCGCAGTATGATGATATAACATCACAAATTTCAATGCACATATATTTTTCTTATATATTCAGCTAAAAAAATATAAAATACCTAAATTTATTTAAAAATATCATTAAATAGATTTCTTTCTTTCGTTTAGCTGCAAAATGTAAGGGGAAAAAAAAAAAAAAAAACCTTTTTATCCACATTGAGCAGATTCTGATCTCAATTCTTCAGTGGAGTAATATAATAATAATCTTTGTGGATAATATGTAAGTCATATCTAATTGGCAAATTTTTGTGTTTTCAAGTAGTACCATAATTAATTTATCTCTCAGCACAGCCAAAGTGCATTATGCGGATAGACTGAAATTTTCTTAAAACACACCTGGAAAACCTGGAAAAGTCGGGGAATTTCATTCTTCTGTTTGAGTGGCAACCCTGATAAATGTATGGTTATAATGCAGAATGCTTATTGTATAATTACATCACAAATGTCATTGTCAAAGCATGAAGCCCATGATACATTCAAATATGTAGTGCTTACACATTCTCAAAGCAGCTTAAAAATTTATCTAGCATTCTTTACTTGTTATTCTAGATTGCTGATATTCTGTAAATGGTACACTTTATGATCTAACATATCTCTGCATGTTTAATTAGGGAATTATCTGGGCGTTTTGTCAAAACGGTAGACATATGGCATATATAACTGGGTGTTGTCTTCAGAAAAATATCTTCTGAGACATGTGACATGATGTGAGGCCTGTTAGGTGCATCTGTAGTGTTAGATTACTTCTAATATCAAACCAGATCAGCTGCCATGTATGACAGCTCCCTGCACCATTAGGCTGGGAGTTAATAGTAATGTGTCACTAAATAGTAAGCTGCAAATGTGTTTGCTTGCTAGATCTGTGCCAGATGCTTATGTGACTATCATCTGCCTCAAGGCAAAAACAGATTTCATCAATGAAGACAGTGTTGTGCCATTCAATGCTTGTTAAAGACTCTGGCATGCCAGTTAAAGATATATGTTGGTAAATTAATGCAAGATAATACAAAATAACTTATAAGCAGATTATAGAGTTGTGAAAAATGTACATTACTAATATATAATAAAATATTAACTTAGACAAATATTTCAAAGCCAAGGCTATACTAAATTTTTTTGTTAACTGTTTTTTTTTTACTGCAGTGATGGATACAAATAGAAAAATGCTGTATCTTGAATTGCTCCGAATAAATTTAGGTAGTATTAATAAGTAATGTAATAATTTAAAGAATAAACAAAAAATGCAATGAAAAAAGTTCTAGAATGCTGTTTTGTTTAAAGAAAAAAACTATTCTTTTGGAGGGAGGAAGCATAGTGCCATTTTAAAATAAAGCGAAATATTTAAAATGCAACTATTCTTCATTTTGTAACAGGTTAAATGGGTTATCTGAAATTGGGAAATCATGAATTGTAGCTCCTGTCTTTTTATAAATTGCGTATGAATTTTGATAATTAATAAGCATTTCAAATTTCTGAATATTTTCAAGGGCTAAATAAGAGGAACCAACTTTTGTACATAAAAAACATCCCAAAAAGGTTGAAATAGGATGCCAAAAGTGAGAGGTAATTTAATTATAGCTAAAAAAAACTACAGAAATTAAGCTGTAAGAAGAGAAGAGAAGCGAAGAGAGCAGAAAGCTGAAGAAAATAGTAATGTGTATTCAAATTGTATATATCATCACATTAATGTGTTAGTAAAATGAAAGTGCTTTTAAAGCTTTCATGGTGTGCATAATAATGAAGATTCTAACTAAAGTCTTCTGCACCAATAAGTATAAGCACATTTAATGATGTTTTGTAGTCTTAGTTCTGATAATATTGTCAGAAATTCTGTGCAGTGTGGTACTGGCCTTTTGAGTTCCACTGAGTAGATGAGAAGGGTTGTGTTTTTAATTGTATTATTTAAAATGTCATTTATTACACTTCATCTAAATTCAGTTTATAATTTCTGATATCTACTAATGTCTAACACATTCATACTTCTAATATGTACTACAATAATATGTAACACGTTAATATGTAACATTAATCAGAACTACACTTTTTGGAGTGTTCTGTTATTGATTTATTAATTTATTCTACTTATATTTAGAACATTAATCAACTTTTTTAATAATTTATAACCTGTTACATATTGCCTCCTTACACTTAATGTTAAAATTTGTTTAGGCCAGCATTGTAAAAAATAAGAAAGATACTGCACATACAAAGGCTGAGCGTAACATATTGGAAGCAGTTAAGGTAAGTGCAGTGATATTATTTATATCAAATATTTATTTGGAATTTTAATTTTATCTTGTTTTTTAACTTAAATATGGAATATTTTTGTATACAATTTCTAATTTTGTGTTTAAGTATGATGGAAAAGGGGTTAAAGATGTATCTCTCTGTTAATTTTTGAATAAAATTTTTTATCTAATTGAATACTCTAAAGCGCCATTTACACTGGGACATACCGGAGCTAAGGAACACAACCAGTACAGCCGATTAGCTAGAGAAAACCACTTTTTTGACCCAGTTAAAAAATCTGAACTTTACACAAAATGGAGCTAGTCGACACATGGAACCGACCAATCAAGAGAGTATTTTAAATCATCATCATCAGAAGCATGCTAAGTTAAACAACGTGGCTGACGATATGAGCGACTGATTGATTTGATTTAAAGTAAGGACGAGTATACCGCCCGACGGCCTTTACTCCACAGTTATTATCCCTATATAGAAATTCATTTTGAAAATCTTAAAATCGACTTTAAAATAATTTTAAAGTGATGCTTGATCATGAGAAGACCAAATCTTGGTAATCTATTAATGGCCTGGCCAAAAACGGCACTTAGTGAAAAAAAGAGTATGAGCTAGGCTCCAACTCCCGATCTGTAAGTCTGTAGCTTGATGGCTTTATACGCTTGGGTGGTTTGTAGTAAAGTTCTGCTACTCTAAATGCAAGAATTAATTTTTGATGGGTATTCTGCATTTCTTTGATTTCCTGTGCTAATGTACATATATTTTGAAGTAAATTAAAAATTTGAGGATCTTTGAATATCGGGAAAATATCGGCAAAATCTTCTGAGGAGGAACTTTTGATTTTAATTTATCATTGTATAGGGGATAAGATGCTTCTTTATTTTTCGTATCTTGTTGCTTCATAAGATATGAGCGAAAATTTGTAGTCTAATTGCGAAAATCCAGCGACATCCCATTATATAGGATAGTCGACTTCAGGATGGCACAAGCATTAATGAATGATTGAAAATCATTTCATACCCGAGGCCTGGCAACATTTGAATTCGGTTGTTTTACCTGATGATGCAAAAATTATCTTGATTGTAGACAACTGTCATACTTCATTTAAAAGTTTTAATGAAAGATAATGTATCTGTATTATTCCTTCCTTTAAATTGTACGTCCAGCATTCAGCCTATAGATATTGGAATAGTGCGTAAGCTGAAATGCAAATATAAAGTAGCATTTATAAAGTCCATGTTAAATTTCTTGAGGAATGGCAAGACTATTAAAACATTTTTGAAATATTTTAGCATAAAATCTGCTGGGTGGAACATCGCAAGATCATGTGAAGATGTGTCTCTAGATACTTTAAAAAATTCTTGGCGTAATTTTTTTTCCAGCTACCATATTTCATGGTAAGGATGATGGTACTCACGAATGTGAACGTTTTGGATATCGTAAACCAAAGGTGAAATTTTCCAGTTAACGGATTTTGTAAAGAAATGTCGGTAATAAATGAAGATGATGTAACAGAAGTTTTTCATTGCGATGGCAGTGCCTCAATCATCAATCAGTTAACAGATGGCAAATCTGTAGTATAGTTCTAGATCCGGAAAGTACCACTACTGATAGTGAAGAAAGTAACAGAGAGGTTACTGAAAACGAAAAAAGTCAGAATTCTCGACTTGAACAATGGAACTTGGAACAAGAAATTAGATCTATCTATACAATTAAAGAGAAAAAGTGCAAAAAACGAAGCAATTAAACAACTTGCATTGAAAGAAATGTTACATAAAGTGAGCAAATAAATATTAAGCTCTTTTTGTAAATTTTGAGACCTTTTAGATCTTAAATACTTTATTATTTCATAAATCACAATTTCATATTTTTAATGTTATAATTTCTACATGCCATCGTAGTAGATTTAAATTGATGATCTAATATTCGGAAAAGTTCCAAATCCGGTGTCGCGAAGTCCCGCCGAGTCCGGATCTCAGACTTTGTACTGTATTATTCAAAGCAGGATGACATGTAATGTTTAAATCAGGCTGAGCTGGGCACATTTACAGATGCAGCCAGTTTTAACTGTATCACTTTTAGAATTTTTTTTCATAAGTCTCACGTTTACTGCAGAAATTTCTTTTCTTTCATGATGTTGCCGATTTCTCAATTTACAGTCTGTATCTCGTTGTCAAGGTTTTCTTCTGTGGTTGCTGATTAACAGTACTGATAGTTTTTCTTTACATGGCAGCTATGCTCTCCTTCATTAGTCTTCATTTCAGCTGCATTAGTTGCTGCTTCTTCCAGGATGGCAGCTATCTTTTTCATAATGGGTTTTACTTGCTGCTTTCCATATTCCTAGTTATCAACATTCGAAGAAATCCAGAATTCTGACACAGTTGTTGAGGAGAGCTGTGGTTTTGTTGATTTCTCTTTAAATAATCACCCCAGATAATCATGAAGAAAAGTACAATTTAATTCATGACACGCAGCACAATAAATAGCTCAAGGAGAGTGTAGATATTATGCAATTCTTCCTTAGCATACAACAAATATTATTAATTCTGAAAATCATTTGCAGAGCAAATTTTAAATTCACTTCAGTTAACTAATTGCTAAATCAAACAGCTGATCAAGAACTGCCTCCTTATCTTTCTGACCCATATTTATATATTATAACATGGGCTTCTAAGGGAAACAGTTGCAGGTCTTTAAAACTGTTTTCCTGAAGCTTCTAAAAAATTGCCATGTTGATGACAAATCGCCATATATTATCAAAGCCCCTCAAGAATAAATCTCTGATAGAGCTGTTTTGATAATTCAAACATTGTGTTGTTCAGAATCAAAGGGTCTGTAATTCTATATGCGATGCAAAAAATATGGCTGTAAATTCATTTAAATGCAAAATAAAGCTGTTGTTTGCTATTATCAGTAAGAGTAAGTAAGATATAGACATTCCTCTTTCCGCAAACTTAATCACACTGGGTCCTTATTCCCCGCAGAACTGGGGCCGGGATTCAACCCCATTCCCAGAACCATGGAGGGATTGGCGCAACGCACCTGAGTTCAGGGTGCCACTGGCCTTTAATTTGCTACCTACCAGTCTCTCAGGCTGCCCGTCGCAGAGGGCCATTACCTAGCAAACTTGGGGAAGTTCCCTCGGGCTACCAGAACCAAACTACTCTTAAGACTTGTCAGACTCCAGGCTGGCCACTAACTACCTTTCCAGAGCCCCAAAAATTTCATAATTTATTTACCCCTATATCTGAGACACGTGGCTATTTTCAAATACAGTACATTTTTTTAGACTATTTTTCAATATTGTATGCTCTCAAAAAAAAAAAAAAATTATTGTTTTTTCCGTGCTTATTCTTTGAGATGCAAGTCTGAGAATTAGTGTGTATAAAGCATGACATGATGTTTCTTAAACTTTGTGCCCATTCTTTAAACCAGTGGTTCCCAAACTTTTCCAAGTCATGGTGGCTGTTTTTAATTAAAATAATAAAAAATTTTCCATGATGCCCTACCTTAAGTATGACTAATCGTAAAAGAAAAAGAATTTAAAAAACTTGTGTATCTTAATTATTTAACATTTTTTTACTTTATAAATATTAAATTAATGATTAATGTGATGGATGAGCCTGCAGATGACTGCATATTTTCTCAAATAGTGAAATTAAACTGGACGTGTCCATCTTCATATCCTTTCCCACACTGATTTTCACTCTTCCTCATTATTACAGCAACTGCCGAAAACCCAGCTTTACACAAATACAGGGTCGAAAAGGGAACTAAAATCTCTGAACCTTATCACTTAGAAAGGCATATTCATCTTTTATTGAAATCCAAATTTCTATGAATTAATTCCATGCTACCAAATTTTGCTTTTAAACTATTGTCTCAAGATAACTCAATTATCTTCTTTCATTAGAAGTAAATTCAGATGGAGCACTTTTGTTAAATGGATCTTGAATCCATGCAAACCTTTTGAAATTATCAAACCATATAACGTGGTTTTGAATGTCGTGAGAAAAATCAAGTTCATCTGATATCAAAAATTGCTGCAATATTAAAAAACCAAACTTTGCCTGCATCTTCATTCAGTTTTCCTGTCCATATTTGAGTTTTTTTAATAAAAGTTGATATTTATTTGTTGGCTTCAAAAGCTGCATGCCCCCTTCACTTCTGTAGTGATATTTTCAGAAAACAGGTCTTTAATATTATTACCATGTATAAATTGGACATAGCATATCAAATGAGCATTTTTATTAGTACTATCAGCTATCTGCAATCCAAATTCTACGCCCTTAATATTTTCAGATATCTACAGCAGGCAGTAGAATAAATTCTGAAATTGATTTTTTTAAAAATATATATATATATGTATATGGTGGCACTAGCCATTTTTAGGCTTTTGCCTCAACTTGCTCTCAATTTTTAGGCCAGAAGTAGTTGTCATTTTATTATGGAGGTATCTAATAAGTGGCCATTATTACCTCCTATGAGTGGACAGACATTTTACATCCATGCCTTCTCCAGAATTTGAACTTGGGCCCTTCGGTATTACACTCAACTCCCCTAACCACTATACCGTTCGTGTGTCTCTTCTGCGATGGTATAGAGTATCTTACATTTGCCAGTTCTTTAAGTCATCTTATAAGGTACTAGCAAAGCACTGTTTGGTATCGATGCAGTCTTTTAAAACATATTTATTTGTTTTTTCAGTTTGTTTTTCTTCATGCCTTCACCAAAAAAGAGGTTTGCCAATCATGCTGTTCTGATTAGCTTCTAAATGATGCTTCAGTTTACTTAGAAGTATACACTCTGCTGCCAAAACTTTTATACACAATACACATTGCAGTTTTTCTTCACCATTCATTTCTGTTGATGTGAAACTAAACTTTAAGTAGCTGGCATCATATTTAGGATATTTTTGTTTCTTCATAGTCCTGTAAGTGGTTGAAGACATACTTTCTTTATCTGCTTTATTACATTTACTATTGTTAAAAAATCGGTCCATTTTCAGAGACACAAAAGCAAAAAATCGCAAAACTATGTATCAAAGACAGCAAGCAAGAAGTAATGTAACACTAAGTATCCTGTATGAACTAATTTCATTCCCTGTTCATTTATATGAAGCAATGAGTTTAATTTCACCAGACTTAGGATTATTAACTGACTGACTGAATTCAGCCGATAATGCTAACTTGAGAACACTGGATGTATTGGAATGTGTATGCGTCTGCCATAGAATATAGTTATACCATTTCGAGGTTTTATTTTATTATACTATGAAATATGAATATTGTTGAGCAGAGAGATTGGAATAAAAAGAAATGTGTGAAGTGATAGAATATATTGCATCTAGCTTTTATTTAAAAATTTGCTGATATCACGTCAATCATCTAATAACAATAGATAAGCATCCTCTTTTTTGGCATTATTGGCACAACTGCAGATTTCAGCAACCCTGACTTCACCTCACTCTCGATGAGAAAAGCAATTAAAGCATTCATTCATTCATTCACTGACCAGGAAGGCAAGAATGACAGCTGCTTCATCATTGACATATGTGTATAGTTTCAGAACCTCATAAGGTTGGAAAACTGCTATGCAGTTCCATTAAGATTATCATTATGAATGTTTTTGTCAAATTACATCAGCATTTTCGTAATAAATCTGACAATGAAACTGTTAGTTTTGCTGCTAATTTGACTGCCGTTTCTGGGACACGCATAAATTCCATGAAATCCGACTGGAAAGAAGATGGTCTATTTTCTGTTCGGGAAAAAATGACCTCCAAAAGTCAGTACACGCAAACACGTGTTCTCAGGTTAGATTGCTTTGAGATATAGCGCGATCAAGAAGCTGCAGCTTTGAAGCCTCGTGTTTGCAGGAAAATTCTATGTTGGCGACTTTAGTTTACAAGGTCAAGTAAAAAGAACCACACAAAAAAATTTGAATATTTTTAATGTCTCACTTTTTTTTTTTTTGTTTAGTTAGGCCAAATATCTTGGTTCATTTAATTATGAAGCTTTTACAATATTTTGCGGTGCCCCTGTGAAGAGGCCGCGGCACAGTTTCAGAACCACCGCTTTAAAATTTTTCACTGAGCAGTGATTTTGCTTTTTTCACTTATTTTTTTTTTTTTTATTTGTGATGCAGATGATGCTTGTTTCTGTAAAACTGAACATTAATAATCACTAATGGAACAGCTTATTATAAAAGAAGTTAGAACTTCTATTCTACCTGAGTTCTCGGAGGTACTGAGTGATGATTCAGCCTATCAAATTGTAAAAGAAACAGAAATTGTAGTTGTTGGATAAGGTATGATAAATTCCAATGAAATGAAGATAAGAATGATGAGAAATAACTAGAAGTAGTTAAGAGGAGAAAGTGTTTTTAAAGTAGTTTAATTTCGAATGCAGCAAAGCAAAAAATGGGAATGAATCTCCATATTATGAATATTGTAAGCATTTCTAAAATTTAATTATGAAGTCATGCTTTTCAGAGGAACCCTTAAAAAGATTTGACTTTTTTTTCTCTCCCCAAATTAGCAAATGTAGGAATTGACAGCTGTTTTCAAATGATTTAACTGAAATATTTATGTAAGCACATGCTTTGCAAAAAAGAATTAAGATAGACAGATTATGAAATTTTGTAATTTTTAGTATATATTGTATTTTTAGATAATTCTCATTAATCTAGGTAACTGGGATTCACTGTTAATTTAGATTAATGGGTGCACTTGAGCATTTTTATGTAAATTAATTTAAATATTTCATTTTATGGAATATTTTAATAGAATGGTTTCCTCCGTACATTTTAAATTCTTATTTAAAATTTGTTTTATTACAGCATCCTTTCATAGTTGATCTGCACTATGCTTTTCAAACAGGGCGAAAGTTATATTTGATTTTAGAGTTTTTAAGTGGAGGAGAGTTATTTATGCATCTTGAAAGAGAAGTTATGTTACTAGAAGACACAGCTTGGTAAGAGACATTATTATCATGCCTGCTAATAAAAATTCTACATCTTCCTGTATCATAATGTGATATTTGTATATAACTAGTTAATATTCTCCCCCCCTGCTTGTAGTATTTTCCCTTAATTTTATTAATTCTTGTATCTTTTAAATTAGCTCTAGCAGTTTTCAAAGAGCTAATTTACATATTAAAAATAGAATAAAAAAATTAAGAAATGGCATGTATGCAACAAATATGTTTTTTTTTAATTCACATAAATGATGTGATTAAAATTTGCAGACTTCAAATTTTGAATATTGTAAATCGTGCCGTTTGAATCTGTTTGGTAGGTATTGGTACAAGTATTTAATGAGCCAAATGATTATTCATGGTGTTTTCTATAGTAGGGTACCATTTGGTGACATTAAATTGGATGAATAAAATTTCGAATACAAGAGATAGCGATTTAAAATGAGATAAATATAACTTGAAATTTACAATTATTTTTTTTCTTAATCTGCAAGTCATTGTTTCAAAAAAAATTTAGGGCTTTGAAAACACGTGATAAAAGTTCTCCATATTGTTTCTGTACTTCTTCACCACATAAATTGGATGAAATAGGAATCAGATTGATTTCAAAATTGCTGATGATAATGCTGTATTCTCCACAAATATTCTGTTATTATTTTAAACCAAAAGCATTTGTATTTTGAAGCAAGCAGTCCTTCATCCCTGTATCATTAAAGGGCACTTCTCATTTTTTAGTTTTTGTAATGCCTAAAAATAATCTTAAATTCAATTAAATAACTGCTCATACTGAATTTCCAAATGCTGGGGTAAGTAAATATTAGGACAAAGAGAAAGACTTATTTTTAAGAAAGATATTTTATTTGTGTTTTAGTTGAAAAAAAAAAAAGTTGCAGAAAATTTTTCTTTTATGAGCAAAGACTATATATTTATGAGATGGCTGCTTATTAAATTATTTATTCAGAACTTATTCTGCATTTATTTTGCCCAGTGACATAAGAAACATGTATTTAACTCATTAGAATACATATTTTCTATACAGAGACACACGAGCAAAAGAAAATTCTGTTTAAATTTCATTTGTAAATTAACAGAGAGAAAGCTGAGCATGAAATAAGTTTAAATTTCATGGTGAAGAAGAATCCAGCTAAAGGTTGTCATAATGATGCAAAACCAATGATAAATAAAGGATGGCCAGATTTGGCACTATTAGTCATGTGTAGCCCTTATTTTGTAAATGAATCAAAATGTTTCTTAAGCGAAGCATTTTAATTATGTTGGAGCTTTTAATTCTTAAGAGTTTGTGTATAGGTTTTAAGTTCAATACCCAATGATA
>KK115274.1:279593-322162 GCA_000611955.2 Stegodyphus mimosarum | reverse complement strand
TTTACAGAATTTACCATGTTCTCAAAGAATACACACAGAATGCTAAGTCCTGATAAAGTTATACATATATATATGATATTTGCAGTCAATGGGCATTGGAAATGGTGAAGTTTATCGTTGTCGTTGGCGAAGAGGAAGGCAGCCGAATGGATGAAACAAAAGAACTTCACTTAAAAAACTCCACATTTTTATTCAATTAAAATGGCAGCTCATTTTCTTGAGACGAAGACCACATATCCAACAATGATTTAAATCGTAATACTATTAAATTTAGAATCTCGATGTCATAAATATTTTTAACAAAGGGAAGATGAAGAGACAGAGCCAAGCGTTCGTATAGCAGGCACTTACAGAAAGCAATGAGGAAAATTGGCGAGTAGAGCTATTTATAGTAGCGGTTTCATAACAAGCCAGAAAGTTCTCGAAAGTACTTGTCTAGGGGGAAGATCCTGAAATTGCGGAAAGTTAATTAGAGGATGCTGTTCTCGTAGAGGAAAGCCATCGTAATTTTTTACATATATATATCTATATATATTCTTAATAAATGAATTATACTTTAAATAGTATATGAGTATATAGTGTGAGTGCATAAATTATACTTTCAATTATTAATAGACCCTTAATTCCGGTTTTTAATTTGAGCATTTCTTTTCTTTCTGCTCTAAAAATAGTAAAAATTCTTTCGAAAGTGCGTCATACCTGAAAACTAATTTCGCATTATGTAATTTGAACTTCTGCATTGCTTATAATTCTTAGCCGATCGCAATAACGGAACATTTTACTGTAAATATCGTTGCAATCGAACTATGCACTCTCTTTGGCTGCCTACGCTTCCCAGTTAATTCCCGTCTCTTGCTTAGCTGTTTCTATTCATTATGAAAAAAGTATTGCGTTTGAATGAAAACTGTGGTATGCAGATTACCCTTATTGCATTGTGCCATTACACAGAGCAATCAGCAAGTAATAAGATATATTTCGATTATCAAGTGATTCTGTGATTATTAAAAAGCTTTCGGCATCTTCTAATACGTAATCGATATTTTCACTGATCTTTTAATCTCAGTCCACTGGCGACTGCAAAATAATAATGTCTTTCTTAGTCAAGCACTTATCTAATATCAAATTCCTGCAACGAACTAAATTATCATCACAATTTAATCGATCAGGATTGTTTCTGTGCCATAAACCTCAAAGGAAAATTTATTGCCCAGTCGGGTTTCAATAAATTATCTGCAACATTCAAAAAACTGTGTTTGTTCACCAACGAGTTCGGAAGTTCTAGCGTCAAATGAAGTGAACTGTAGCATTACTACTTCAATATAAAAAAAAAACTGGGTTTAAAATCATCAAAGTTATTTAATGCTTAAAAGGCTTGGTTTATATGAGTTTGGCAAAGCCTCGAGAGCTATCTGGCAAAAGGAAGGGATGCATCAGCTCAGTCGCGGTATTCGAACGTTGGACTAAACTACCAGTGTTTAGCGGCTTTACCACTTGGCCGCTGTTGGACCTCAATGCTTAAATGATTCAGAATTACATAGTCTTCAAGTTCGTCAATCTGTGTTTAATATGCTTTAAGTATATTCGCCAAAAAGATACTATTTGCACGTCAGATTTACCCAGCAGCATTTTGTAAGTTGAAAACTAAAAATTATTATGACCATGTGAATCAACTCATCCAGTTTCTAATGAAACATAATTAATAAATGTGCTATGGATATATATTTTACTCTAAATTTTTAATAAAATTTCTGAAATATTTTATGCTGTTTTGAAAAAAACATTAAGAATATAACAAATTTCAACATAATATTATTGTTGAAGGAATGAATAGATAACGATTATCACATATATGTATCTATATCAGATTTAACTCCCTATATTCCAGGTTTGGTTTAACATTTGGTTCTTGCATATTAAGTTGATGAAACACAATCCTTTATATTAAATACTGTTAATTGATCGGAAATTAATTTATTCCAAAGTCAATTAATTTCCGAATAATAACAATTGCTTCTATAATTTTCTTAACTATTTTTAGTTTATTACACGTTTCCGATTTTCATTAATTTTTATATTTATTAAATTTTTGCCATTTTCTTGAATTACCCTTCATTAAAATAAGTTTTATTATATTTCTAAACAATACTAAAATTTTTGCTGCACTAGCATTATTGTTCACAATTTTTATCTTCTTTTCCTAAGCGATAATACAAGTACTGTTCTATTAAATAAATTAATGTTTCCTTACTTAGCATCTTTGGAGAAGACATTTGGCTTTTCATGTGAAAGTGCTTATATTTCTAACAGAAAGGCGTAATTGAAAGAAAAATTGCATTAACAGCTTAAAAAGCGAAATTGGAATTTAAAGTAAATTAACACAAGAGTAAAACAATATTCACATGCATTTATGATCCAGTTTACAAAGTATTAAATCATAGTTGATAATTCCTTGCTCTTTGTCAACGAGCGGCCGAAAGAATTGTGTAAAGAGCCACGTTTTTGAATTATAGCAACTTAAAGGAAACTGATTCCTGCGTAACAGAAGATTAATCTAACAAACTTCATGAAGATATGATTATTCATTTTACGCGATGAATCTCTGAATTTTCCTGATACACGTTTGTTACCTGAGTTCTCTTGACGATAAATCATATCAAATATAATTTAAATTGTATTATAAATATAATTTAAATCATACAAACGAAAAAGGTGAGATTAGTTTTATCACAATTTATATCAAGTTTATTATTTCCAGTATAACTCACCCTGTCAAAAACATTATTTAATTATACCATCAGATTCAAAGATATTAATGATGATCTAATGCTTTATTGATCGTAGACAGGTTATTTCTTTTTTCCAAAGACGTGACTTTTATATGACTTTGCTTACGCCCGAGTCTCAGTGATGTAAAAGATATATATTCAAATTTCAAGATGACTGGGTAAAATTTAGGGCTTGCAGATATTGATCACTTTTATCTCAAACTACTGAAAATTCTAATATTGAAGTGCCTTGTGTAAATGTAATACAGCATCTAATACCGGACTGATCCAAAGGGCACATAGCAGAAATGAATTGTTGTTGCACGAATATTGTTGGGTTGCTTTGCCGACATCATACCCCTGAATGAATATTGAAAAGAGTGCTTGAGGAGTGTTGTTGTATATCATCAATTCGTCCTGACATCCAAACTTTTCGGAAGTTCCAAAGTCTGTGGTCTTCACTTGATAGGAAGTCATATATGACAATGCTGGATGAAGAAAATCTCTCCAAGGCGAAACAGCAGCTAGAAAACAACGCGTAAAATGATTAGCTTCATCCAAAATGTCCTGAAAGACTGAAGATATCCAAGAGCGGGCTACAAAGAGTTATTACAAGTCTCACTCCTGTACCTAGAACGTTGGTCTCAAAATAACTTCAGTTTCAGGATTCCAGAGGTTGTGCGTGAAGCAAGGTGGTTGGTAAAGGCAAGATATGCAGTTCACCATATTCTCTCTACTAAATAATTGAATGTTCCTCAATGAGAACTGAAAGGAATAAAACAAGTTGCACATTTTGTCAGCCTCATATATGTTTCTTTTGGGCACGAGGAAGTTTTAATGCGATGGGTTCCAAAGAATAATTTGGATATGCTGCAGCTTCTGAGCATTATCCCAGAGGCAGGAGTCAAAAACGTGCCCTTACTTTTGCTAAGAGACAGCTATGTTATAGGTAAAGAAACGTAGGATTGGCTTCTTTGAACGAAAGCTGATAAGGAAAACGAAGGTAAAAATTTAGAAGCCTGCAAAGAAAAACGAAATGGAATGATTAGAGGGTAAAATTCTAGTTTTTGAAGCAAAAGACCCGAGTCATTTCGTTAATAATAAAACAAAGACATTCTTTGAGATTCACGTCGTGGCATAACAGAATGTACAAATTAAAATAAAATAAAATAGATAAAAACAAAAAGAAAGTAATTAATTTTATTCAAAAAAACTGACTTATCAAAAGGAACTATGTTTTTTTTCCGCAAAATCCACAAGATCGAATTTCATCTCCTTTGCAGGCTTGAAAGAATTGTTTAAAATTTGCAAAAAATTAAATTGTAAAAAATGGATTTAAATTATTAATTTTCAAGCTGACGAAGGAAATTTCTCTATGCGCTCCAACGAAAAGGTTATTTTAAATGTTACGTACAAAGAGAATATTAAATTAGACCATGAAGTTAAGGCATATAAACAAAAGTGATATTATTATGTAATTTAAAATATTATATAATTGAATGTAGTCATTTTCCCATGCTTAAATAGTTAATATATTATATACATATATTTTATTTTCTTTACTTACACGGTCTTTATTTTCACAATTGTTTGTCGCAGTCAAGCTGAGTTCGAAAATTTGTCTTTTGTTTCAAAATTATATATTCCTGAACGGGGCTTTATAATGTTCCCTCTCACAGCGGACCGTTACATAGATAACTGAAATATTTCCGCAGTTACTACACTAAAATGGAGATGCTGAGTCAAAAAAATAGCGTGAATTAATTCCCATTCACGTTCTTCGAGAAGTTAAAGAAACATAGTAATTTATTTGAATTTCCAAATTCATTTACTATAATTTTTTTAGTAACGCAATATAATTTCTAAATTCAATTCATTATAAAACCTTTTAAACGTACACTTTTCCCTTATTATTTTTAGTTAAAATACGTACATTAAGTTCGAAATGCGCAATAATCCCATATAAGCATGCAAGGTTTATCCTACTTTTACTAACAGTTATTTTATGTTTTGTATCTTTCCTATCTTATTCTAATTTCAGCTTACAATTTCCTGCCAGAATGTAAATTCAGAATCGCAGATAATGCAAATGAGAAAGAGTATTATTTAAGTCGTGACTTAACCGACTTCAACAGAGAGAGTCTGATTCCCTGACTAGAGCGCGTTTGCGTTCTGGCTACGTCTCACTTAGCTGTTATTACGCTCAGCCATACTTTAGGCTCTTGCTAGGCTTCGCCGATTTAATTAATATTTAGGGGCCAACTAGTTAGACTCTGATAGCTTCGGCTATATCCTTTAAGAGCTTAAGTTAATAGCTAGTTTTAGTTTGAATTACTATTATTTAGGGTTCAAGCTCGAGTGGCGGTTTTATGTAAAGTTCCAAGTCGGAACTGATTGTAAATATACTGAAAAATAAAGGGTTTTAAACCCTCCTTAAGTCTCACGTGTTCTGTTCACACTTAAGCGATTCTTCGCTTGTTAAGTGTTCGTGGGGTTCACAGTTAGAACTTTAGATTTAAATAGGAAACATCACAAGCGAATGCAAAGTAAGTAAATTCGATAATAAATAATTACACTTGGTATAAAATTTTTAAGTACATAAAAACAACGATACAAAGTAGGGTGAATACTTCTGATTAAAAACAATTAAATTTGGAAGCAAAGCCAGAGGCAGATTATCATTAAAAGAACAATAAAGAAACTTAGCTTTTCTTCCCTCCTCTCCAAAATAATTATTCTGGGATCTCTATAAATGAATTATTTTTATTCCATTGTTTGAGATTCAAGAGCATTTTCGAACTAAAGTCTTCAAGAAAAGCAAAAGGTATTTAAAAGTTAATTTCAAATAACATATTTAGCCCTTAAGGAGTACTCCGTACGTAAAACTTTACATTAAACATCTCAAATAATACAGTTAAATATGTGTACAACAAACTTTTACTGCTGATATATATTCAACACTATTTACACCACATGTATGCAATCGGAATTTTATTGCTAATAAAGAAATGTTTAATTCCTCTTGAAACCAATTCCACATCAGGAACGATGGGTAATAATTCCATCTTCCAACTGCGAGGACGAATACTTAGGCGTCATAAAAATCGGTCTCTTCAAAAATTACCCAGTCTCAGAGTTGTATGCTCTCAACGTATTTACGATGTCTTAAATGCCTCTATTCAAACTGATGAAACTGAATTTTTAAATGCCCCGTTATAGATACTTAAGATTTTATCATTGCTCAGCGATCGTAAAAATGCATCCTTATCTACGGCTTTATTCCCCAATTTGGGTCATTTTCGATGCAATTACTTTTACTGAAAGATACATACAGGAAGTGGTTATAACTACGATGGTGTCATACCGCAGATCGGTAGCATGTTTGAGTTGCGTACTCACCAATATTAGGCGCGTTGTGTAGATAAATATGCTGCTTTTATCTTTCGTTATATTTTGAAAATTTCCGTTTTTTCCCTCTGAACTAGGTCAATAGACTTCATATATTTTGTACATTATCTTTAATTTTCTTATTAAAAGCCCCAAATTGATATTAATGAAGGAAACATCGAGTTCATGACTTTATTATTCAAGTTTAGTCATAAATACGAACAAGGTATGATGAACGTTAAATCATACATGGCATGATAAAAGATGATACATCTCTATTAGTGTCTCATTATAGAACCCTTTTTAAGCCAGATGTGCACAGTCTTAGTTTCTTTAATTGAAAAAGAAATGTTCAATTCCTCTTCAAACCAAATTCACGTTAGGAAAAATAGAAGGCATTTTGGTTCTCGTACGTAAGGGGAAGTATAAAAGTGTTCAGTCCTTAAGCCTGAACTTTTCCAAACATGCCAATTACTTGTTGACGCTGTCCTAAGTGGTGACTCTATATTATTTCCATATCTTAATGGTTTTACAGTTATGCTGTAAACATCTGCATCTGGACAATCTTATGAATCTGGAAAATAATGCGTTTTACCAGTAGCATAATTTTGAAGAGGAGTCTGAATTCGAGAGATGACTTATAACTCAAACCTACTAATTGAGCAATGCACTAAACACTGAGGACTTGAGGAGAAGCTGTTTTCAACAAGTAAAGCTTTTGCGTTCACTTGGGAACAGAAACCTGTCATTGCAAGTATAGATAAGAAGAACGAGATTGTGTAGGACCTAATCGATAATGTATAAACCTTTCTGTAGTGGACTTCTTTAACATCATTTGGCATCAGATGTTATTTCATACCACAGAAGTGAAAAATAAATTAAATTTTGTATGCCCTTAATAGATCGAGGAGAAAATATTAAATTTATTTGTTGCGAAAAATATGATATGAGCAGGAATAAAATTTAATAATTATAATGAAATGTTTCAGTACCATCTAAACTAAACGATATATTTCTGTTCGTTTTTTAAATGTGATTAAAATTGCAAGGAACATTTTTAAATTTTTGGAAGTCTTTGGTTTTTGCTGTTTTGCAATAGAAAAATACATGCAAGAGCAAATGAAAGAAGAAACTATTAATTTAATCTGAATTTAAATACGAGATAATAATCTATATGTAAAGAAGAAAGTCTGTTTGTTTGTCCTCTAATAGCTCAGTTACTACTACAGCCATCGTCACCAAACTTTCTACAATTCTTTTCTGGGTCCTAGAAAAGGTCAACGTCCACTTTGTTCGAAACGAAAGCAGATAAAATCATAGATATTAATTAAAAACTCGAAAAAACGATAATTTTCGCCTAATTTTTCCGAAAGGCAACAGTCTCGCAAGCTGGAAATGAAAATCTGCTTTATTTCGAAAGTTGTTGCAACTGCACGATTTCAAATCCTAGATTTTGGTAATAAAAATTTCTAAGTTTTACACTGAAATAAAAAAAGCATTGTCAAATATTAAATACATTATTCCCGATTCCGAAACTTCGTGGGAAGCCATTTCGACTATTCCCATCTTCATACGACTTTACCCAGCCGAAATATTAATTAAAAACTCTGAAAGCGCTAATTTTCGCACTCATTTTTCCGCGTGGCAACAGCCTAACGCGTTGGATATAAAAATGTTTATTTCAAAAATTGTTGCTTCTGTTCGCTTTTCAAATCGTAAAGTTTGTTAATAGAAAATTTCTAAGTTGTACGAAATCTATATCTATATATCTGTAAATATATACATAAAGAAGAATGGTTGTTTACGTGTTTTTTGTTTGTTCGCGTTATTGATTTTTGATCAATTATAACCAATTTTTTTGCCACATTTAATCGACTAAAATTGAATATGAGTGAAATATTGCATGGAACTTGATCTTTTACTACCATTTGATTTAGGAAGACGAAAATCCTTAAAAACGGCGTGCCATTGTTGCTGATAAAATGAGAAAGAATTAATTTATTTTTCTATCGAAATTTTTTATGTTTATTCCATATCGCACCAGACTGAAAAATGTATGACAATGAATCTTAATTTTTGCATCGTTATTAGAGAAGGATTACAGCGGTAGCATTTTTTTTATTGTTTAATACATTATTCTCAATGTAACTTAACTGGCATCGGGTACTTCCGCTAGTATTATATAAATTTTATTTAATATGCATTTAAATCTGAAATAAATTTTAATTTTCAGCTTAAAAATAATTTTATTAAATTATATTGTTTATGCACTGTATACGTTCAGAAAAACGTGTACTATTTTATCTTCAGCTTTTTTCCTTTTAATGTTGCAGTGTTTTTTTTTGTCCTATTTAATGCGATATTCCAGTACTGAACAAACCAAAGAATTATCTTTTCCCGTATGAACTGTGTACTGTGTAAGGTTTTAGTTTAAACTAACAAAGTTTTATGTTACTTTTTCTTTCTTGTGAACTCTTATTTCAACTTCCCGTTAGAATGAGCGCCCGTTTCAGCTTTATGCTAATTTGAGGTGGAGCCAAGCTTTGTATTTAAAGGTTAGCAAGGAACTTCTCAGGGTGAGAGAGTTTTAGTCTCAGATCACTGCGGCTCTGTTCGACGTTCGCCTGACTAGCTAGTATTTAAGTTCTAAGCCTTAGCGCTGTTACTCTATTACTTATTGAAGAAATCTAAGTGCGTTAGTATTAGCCAAATCTTGCTACGCACCATTGATAATTTAGATTAGAGGCCGACCTCGCGTTTATAGCTCTGAAAGCAATGACTTCTTAATTTTCTACTTAACTTTATTTTAAATTATTTGATTGTTCAGTTTAGACCCAAGTGCGGTCAGTATTTTCTGTTATTCCTTCCGAATTGGGAAGTGCTGTAAATTGTAGTTTAATAAAAGGGTAATTCTAAACCCTCCTTACGTGCAGCTATTCTACCACTTAACCACAGTTATTCTACCACAGAACATAGCTGCATTCAGCTCCCTGTTCAAGATTAGGACTTTGATACTGTTACAAATATGTTCGCCAAAAGTATGCACAGAACACTCAATCCTGACAACTGAAGCAGAATCATCTTGCTTTATTAATAATGCAAAAATCAAATCAGTACCTTCAGGAAAAACAATTAATGAGGAACGAAAACGTCTTTATAGTTCAATATTTTTCCTGGAGATGAAGAATTTATCTATTGCAAAGAGATATGAACTTTCGATAACTAAGTTTTCTCAATGTAACAAAAATAGAAAACTCAGCAAAGATCCTACTGCTCTTTGCCGAGATTTTGATGTAATTTAAATTTCATACATTTATAAAGTATTGAGTTTAAAAGGGAAATCATATTTCAGCAAACCGTCTCTATGAATACCATAAACTTCCACGTATAGATTGGTTCTCACACTTCACATACTATTCCTTATTCATCACAACTACTCTTTTCGTTCTAATAACTCTAAACCATGTTTAAATCTTATCATAAGCAGTGAATTTTATATCCCAGTATTTCATTTGATTTCACTCAATTTTGGAAGAAATTATATATTACTTCTATATATTTGAATTTCATTTGAATTCATATTTCAATAACTTATATTTTTCCCGTTCAAATTATTTTGTTACGATTATACAGAACAGAACGGGTTGAAGAAAACCAAATGACACCTATGCTGTCAACGTTTCTGAATCATTGGTATTTTGCTATATCGAAGATTTTCTTTTTTTCCCATATAATTCAATTTGCAAAATGTTATATGTTCAAATTTAAAATGTCTTTAACAGTAGTGACTGAGTTGGTTGCAACAATATAATATTAAGTCAAGAGTTCTAAAGAATATTTCTAGTAAATTATGTTGTAGAAAGATTAGGCTACTTTTTGAAACCAGAAGAGATGAAAAATGAGCAATGCCCTCGTTGGGACTCGAACCGAGGACCTCTCGAATACGCACTGAGTGTGCTTGACCATCACACCACATGCTAAGTAGGGAGAAATACCTTATAATGTCCGAAGATATGGATGTTTATAATCAAGGAAATTTCAAACTGGATTGAGTCTAATTAAAATTTTGAAATTAAGCAAAATAAACGACGTCAGGTTTTCTTTGCATTAGTTCTGTTAATAAAATGACGTCTACCTATCAGTGATGTGATAGACTAGAAAGCAATAATGTTAATTCGCAATTTTTCAGACAAGTTGCATCCAGATTTAAACACTTTTCCTAGGTGTTATCTGCGAAATAATAATATCAACGATTTTTTTCTCCGATCAGCTATCTGTTAGGCCGCAAGCGTTTTGTTTTCTAGAAATTTCATAATTTTGCTGCCTTGAAAACAATGGGCAATTTAAATTAATAGCCTATTACTTCAAGTAACAATTCTCAAAATTTCATATTATGATGATTAGATTAATGTTAAGATTAATGCTAAGATACGTTTTAAAATACAACGTAAATGGAAATGTAAAACTTCCACCGCTTTGAAAAGTAATGTCTCATGATGATTATACTTTAATAAATAGTAAAATTACGTTCATTTTAACAGCGCTATATTTTATTTAAACGTATTATGTTACCATGTGAGCTCCTTCATTTCTTTGCTCTCCTAAGCCTAGAAAAGTAAATAGAAGAGTGTGTAAATTACTTTTAACGTTTACACGTTTCCATGCATCAGTTCTGTGCTTTGTTTAGAAATCAAGCACAATTAGCTGCTTTAAAAAATAATTGGCTACTTCAAAATTAACATTCTAGATTTGCTGCTCTCCCCCTAAATTCAACTGTTCTCCCAAATTCAAGATCTTTCTATCCTTATATAACGCTACGTAAGAAGGGCAACTAAAACTAAAATAACCAATCACAGATTAGTTGTACTTGTATATCAGAGTTAGTGTAAAAACTCTTGGCACAATAACTACTTCCTTATACTGCTGCATTCCTTTCCCTAGCTTCCACGGTTGCTAACGCGCTCTGCTTGTCCGTTTAAAATGATGTCGTCCCCATTAACCTGTGTAAAGTGTATATAAGAAATTATCGCAATTGTTATGAGTAAAGAGTATATTACCTACGAGGAATTATTCTAGTGAGCCTGGAAATCTGGACATAAAGACGATAACTGACTGAACTTACTTTGGTATCAACTTCCTCCTCTCGCCCTGCCACTCTGCCATCACGACTACACGTTAAAAATATCATATATATATAATTAATACCTGTCTATCAAGAGTTTTTTCTATTTAATAATGCATGTTTTTAAGATCTTCTGAAATTATCAGTAAATTTCTTCTTTAGGTTCAACTCATTCATTTTTTTCTAATTTATCAGGGATAACAAATTAAATATTCAAGTATTCATTCAGTATGAACAAGGAATAGTGTATTAAGTGCCAAATGTTAATTTCTGATACACTTTTATTGGATCTCGACCTAGCATTTTACTCTCTCCGCAAATATACTTTTATTTTATCATTGATTAACTTTAACTAATTAATCAATTATAAATTCGATATTGAAAATTCATAAATAATTCCATATTAAAGATTAATCTCATCTATAAAATGTTTAATCTACAAAATGTCTAAAAATGTATACCTATAAAATGTCGAAAATTTTCTTTTATAACTTCGTCAGTTGTTATTAATGTTTAGTATTCATCTTTGTATACAAATAAACAACAATAAAACTGGAATATTTTGTAAAGAAAATTCCCTATCTAGTTAGATTTAAATAAAGTTAAGTTATTTTTCATTAATCTGAAACAACTAAGTAATAAAATGACAAAATAATGGATACAAATAAATTAACACTATTTAAAAATGATTTTGAATTTCTCTTTTTACTTCATGTATATCTTCATGATATCATGTATATCTCTTTTACTTCGTGTATATCTTCATGATATCATGTACATCTCTTTTTACTTCATGTGTATCTTCATGATATCATGTATATCTCCTTTTACTTCATGTATATCTTCATGATATCATGTATATCTCTTTTTACTTCGTGTATATTCATGTATCATGTACTTGCCATTAAAATCACTACAACCGGAAGGAAAGTAAGTAGAAGAATCTGAATATTGGACACAGACATACATGATTAAATTTGCGGGTGTTTTGGGGGTGTACCTAAAATAGCCCGCAAAATTCAATTCATAAAGCAGTAATTTTTGCAGTAAAGAGGGCTGGTATCAAGTAGAACTGATATTGGATGACAGATACAGATATTTCGTTCCATGTGGATTCAACTTAATGTCAGAGCTCATCAGTCGTCATGGCTGGTGAGTGACGGTGTGTTTGTGTCTTAGCAACCCACAACCAAATGTTCTCATGGGTGATAGAACTGGAAAACACGCTGGCCAAGGCAACAATCGAAGACTTGCTGTATCGAGGAATCTCAGGATACCACAGCCAATACACGATCTTCAAATTTCACCTGGCAAAATGACGTCACATAACCTCGAAGATAGGGTCCGGTCATTGGCAACTCGTCAGAAATGTAATGGCAGCTTTCTTGACTACCGGTTATGCCAACAAGAGGTGATCGGGATATATACCCAATACCACCCCATACCGATGAGCTAGGTGTTGGGATCGCAGGGCAGAGATGAATGCAAGCTTGCAATTTTCGTTCTGCTAGGCGTATACATATCCGTCCATCATGTTCATGTACGCAAAGCTTAGATTCGTTTGAAGAGTCTCGTCTGAAGATGGTAACACTCCTGTATCCAGTGTCGTCGTTCGTCGCATCACTGTAGGCGTATCTGTCTCAGCTGCAGCGTCAATGGAAGCCGTATCAGTAGTTGCCGTGCAGATGTCATCACATTGTCCGAGCGGACATTACCATCCTGCACGTGTCGAGTTCGTGACTGAGAGTATGTGACATGGCTGTAAGATATCGCAAGACCAAGAGGACATAACAGTCTTCTCGGCGGTTGAGATTCTGCAAGGAACTGAGTGTTGTCCTTCCTGAAGCACCGATTTCATATTCACTTGACACTCGTGGGATCGCGACTAAATCGAACACTAATGTCGCAGAACGATAAATAGAAATTCCGATAAGTCACGATTCTGCTCGCATTCGAATTTCGACACGCACTGTTAGTAGTTTCTCTTTCTTGCACGACGCATTGCACGACCTAGGCACTCGCAGCCAACATTCATCTATGATTTCCAAATGAGAAACCCGTTGCTGGCTTCAGTATATCCAAATTATTTTTTACTTCTGGTGTTAAGATGGAGGAGGAGGGAGATTGATATACACGACAGTTCAGTATGTTCCGGTCAGGTTTGAGATATTCGTATTTACTAACATCATATGTATAACAAAGGCATTGTTTTGCTGGTTGTTGTGAGAAAAACAAGAAACTATGAGAAGTTAATATACAATGTATTTAAGTAATGATATCTAATTTATTTTATTTCTTTCGAGGTTACAGTTTCGTCATTTAAATCGTGCTTCTTTCCTTAATCTCTTGTGTATTAATATATAAACAATCATTTTTCTGCGTTTATTGTAGTATCTAATATAATTTCATAAGTGAGGTACCACATATATTCCTTTTTGATAAAAGCCTTGGTTAACTTCATGACATGATGAGGAAATACTATTCATTATTAGTCCAAAGGAGAAATTTGTCCTGAAGAACTATTAATTTCGTTTGGACATTTTGCGTTAGTTCACTATAAATGTCGATTCACTTTTCAAATTGTTGCAACCAAATATCACAGTCCTGTATTGTATTTAAAGAAATTAAATAATGAAGAATCTGCGTAAATGTATGTATGTTTTTCTCATTGTGATAAAACAACGCTACCCAGAGCCATCAAATTTTTAAAAATGTACGTTTCCACCCGAATATGGACATCTGGAAGCCCAAATTTGGAATTTGTTTCATTATATATTTCCCACAACTTAAACGAATTTTTTTTAACAAACTCAATGATTTCAAAGCGAGCAATGGCAGCGCTGTACAAAAAAAAAACTATTTTTGTCTCCAGCGCGCGAGACTGTGTATCGGAAATTATAAATATATGCTCATTTTAAAATTATTTTGTGATATTGCTGTTGGAATGAATTTTATGGTTTAAGTGCGAAGAACATGATATTTAAAAAATAAAGGTAACACACAAAACGTTAAAAAAACGCCCCTTTGGGCATAATGTAAAATCTGAAAGCTTTCAGATTTTTTATAATTATTATTTATTTATTTTTCCCCTGACGCTTGAAAATGTTCATAAATTCTCAGCGTTTTCATTAAACGTAATAAAAAATTTCTTTTACTTTTCTCTCAAATAGTACAATAATATTGAGTTTTTCAACTAAGCAAATATCGATCAAAATTTTGAATAATACTTATTTCAGTGCCAAATGATCATAATATAACTTTAAAAAATTGCCATTGAAAATTTTAATCAACCTTAATCAAACAAATCTCTATATTTCTCATCCCAATCTTGCATAACTAAGTTCCAAATATGTTTAAGTATAGGAAAATACTAAGTATATGTGAATCTAAACTCCAAAAGGCAGTATCTCATAATAAATTTAAAAAAACATAATAAATTTTGTTTTACGGTGGTGATATTTCATTTGTTATTCAACACAAAAGTAGGACGAATGTATTTAGGGAAGGAATCTGGTGGAAGTTTCTTAATTAAAGATTTACAATTCTCTTTTCTTTGTTTCATGTCTTATAAAAACATAATCTTGTTCGAAGGTTGGAAATGAGTATCGATTTTTGTAATACCCAGAACAATGGAAAAGAAGATCAGAAGCTCTTTTTTCCTACTCATAGACTTCTATTGAAGCAAAGTCTTATTATCTTGACTTTCTAATAATAAGAATGTTTTCGAACCTCAAAATATTTGCATATAAAATAGAATTATATTTGTAATTTCTTTATTTTTATAAGCGGATTTATGCAATAATTCTGCTAATTGTGATAAGCTGGACAGCCTCTTTGCACCCCAGATCGAAGGCAAAAGTTATGACATTTCGAAATCTCTATTATTAAAAGCTTCGTGTTGCAATATAACTACGTCTAAGTAGAGTTTTTTTGGCATTACTCATGGTTTAATAAAACCTTTAGGTTTAATGTATGACATGTATGCAAAAAAAAAATGTTTTCTAAAATATTGTTGCGTGCGTACGGGTCCGTTATGGATTGAATGCACAAGTTAACAAAAAGTTAACAAAATTTATTCTTTCCACAAGAAATAAATCGAAATGCTGAAATATGTTTTCGGAGATATTCGCACAATATCACAATATCTCAAACGTTTAGCAAAACTCAATTCAAAACGGATAAAATAATTCTATCTCACAGCGAAATCGCTACAGCATAAAATAAACAAACAGCAGTTCCTTTTAAACAGCTACGACTACAACAACAACCGAGATGAGGTGTTTCAATTCGGCTTTTATAAGCTTTTTAATTCTCACTAGAACAATCTCGAGTTTCTAGATTTTTCTGGATGACAACAGTAATTAAGAGATATTTATTTATTAAACTTTAAAAGCACGCGCTCTTTTATTTTTAGTTTAATTTTTTTTCACGTAGCTTTCTCTTCAAAAATCGTCTGCGTTGCACGGGAAATATAAAGGCAATTTTAATTACAATTCTAAATAAATAGCCAAATAAATGTGATATCCGTAGCAATATCAAAATTATCTATTTCAATACCTTTATTTTATGACAGGAATTTTTTTTTATTTAATCTGACCACTCAGACGTGTACGACTTACATCATTTATTAGCAAGTATTAATACAGCTATGTAAGTTTTTAATACATTCATAACTGAAACATCCCCATGCATCGATTTCACATACTCCTGCGTATAATAAAAACTCTTTCTCCCTACAGATCGTTTGAGTCGGGAAATCACTGAATGATTTTCATTGCGAATCATAGAATACACATCATCGCATAATAAATCAAAAAATAATTCTCATCATTATCAGAAGTATGTGATTGATGTTATCCATCCTTAGCTATAAAATCACACAATGGAATTTGAAAGTTGACTAATGACCTAAACACCACATCATCTATTGAAGGAGAAAGCATAAAGCCAAGCTTAAATGAGGATTTTATTGGGGATATTAAAAATTAGCTACAACTTTTAAAAGTGGACTAGTATAAATCTTCCATAGTGTGTTCCAACAAAGATAAAGATAAATGAAGAATTTTTAATTGTTGACATTGATATACTGATCCACCAGGGATTTTTATAAAAGCTTGTTTGAAAGCCTGGTGCTTTGTTAACAATGGCCTGAAAATTCATAAAGGATCTTAAAATGCCATCAGATGACAAATAGGATTAGCATGGTGGTTAAAGAGCAATGCTTTTTAGGTCAGAATAAAAAACGCATAAACCGACTTCCTGAAATTTTTTATCTCAGCTACTTAAGTGTTTTAAAAGGAATACAAATGTTTCGAATTCGTGTAATTTGACAAATGGAAGATATGGGTTTGAAATTCTTTATGAACCTCAAATTTAGAAAAAAAAAAAAGATTAACAACCATTTCTTTCGTAAATAAATTAGCAAAATAATTTTGTCGTTAACGTTCTGTGAATTAAAAAATCTCGGAATTTTCATTTAATCTGTCATTTTTTCTACATTAATAGAAAAACAAAATTTTTGTCTTTACGGATAGTTAGTTAATGTTTTTATTTATGAACTTAATATTACTATAATTAAAAAAGTACAAAAATATTATAATTAACATAACATTATTTAAGGGCATTCTAGTAATGTGGTGATGTTAAAAATAACTCAGCAAATATCTACTCTGTTAGAAGTTAAACATTCAGTTATCTTCATCAGAACATCTGGAATATATACATATAAATGGCGGGCTCATCAAGTTGCACAAGCTCAAGGAAAATGATATAAGGATATACTTAGTGGCTTTTCACTGAAAATATTAAACTATGGTGAGGTACGACAAGACAATATATGGGCATACACATTCCTTCGACTTAACGACACTACGCTGCTAATCCAACCGCAGAACCAGGCCCAGATGTTCAACCCCTGTCCTCGCACCTTGTACCACATTGGAGAGGATTGATGGCATCGCCATACGCCGACACTGGTCGCTCTAATATTTACCATCTGCCAGTCATACGGGCTGCCCGTTGCCCAAGGACATTACCCAACAAATCCGGGACGCCGGGCTACTAGAAATGTAAGCTCAAGAACCTGCCAGACCCATGCAATCTTTCCGGGACCTTTAAAAGCATTAGGTTCGTTATTTGCATATCCCGTGGCCGAGACTGCCTGTAGCTTCCCAGAGTTCTCTACGTCGACCCCCAAAAAGGGTAAATTGTGCTAAATTTAATATTGATCTTTCGGTCTGAAACTACAGAATTACACTTCCTATGCATACATATAGTAATGAAAGCTTTAATAGATTCCGCAATTTATAATCATTCCCAATGAAATATTTATATGCTTGGTAAAAATTATTTGCTACCTCATGCTTTTTTGTTTTGAGAAGAGATCGATAATTAGAAGTAAATGAGAGAATAAAATTTAATACAATAATAAATGAAAAAATAAAAGTATATAAATGAGTAACAAAAATGGAATCTTTTAGCTTTTAGAGAAAAAAAAGAAGTTCATATTACAAGGCCGCGAAACTTAACTAGAACGTAATATTCAATGCTTAAATTTGGTTTCATAAAGTTTAAATGCATTTAGGGAAATATGAGTTTCAAAGGAGTTAAATAATTTTTTAACGAATGAATTTTAATTATATTAACTACATATCTTTGGCGCATATTTAGTGAATCAGAGGTATTTCTATAAAAAAATTCGAAAGTTTCCTTTATTCTTATAAATTTAAATTTTTGGAAATATTTAACTGAATATATAAACGCCATTTCCTCAACACTTGTTTGAAATAACTTCTTTCTTATAATTCTTTGCTTAAACATTGATTTCATCTTTCTTAGTTTATTAGTTGCCATACATAAAAGTAATGAGAATTTTCATTGAACAAAAGTATTTGCATGAGAAAGTGCTTGAAATATAATGTGATGTGTGATATTAGTATATGTATTTGTAGACAGAATCTTGTATTTTTAACGGGAAGTTTAATTTTTTTACCTCAAATAAATTATGCTAAATAAAATTATCCCAAACTGTTCATTCAAAATACATAAAATTTAGGAAATGCTCCAAATAAAGGGTTATTGATGTTCTTACTCATTTGACCTCAATTCCATCTGTAAACTGGATGGACCTAGAAAATAAAACAGTTTTATGTTTGGAACTTGAATACATATAGGAAGAAAATTATGCAGTTACACTTTCTAAAATCATGTATTTTTAACTAGATATTTCATATTTTTTTACCTCAGAAATAATTTATGCTAAATAAAATTATCCCAAACCTCTCATTCAGAATGCATAATACTAATGTTCTTTCTTTTCTGATCTCAATTTCATCTGTAAACATGATCTAATTAGAAAAAAAAGTTAAATTTAGAACTTGAATACATATCAGAACATAACTCTGTAATTACACTTAATAGCATTATGTTCTTCTTGTTACTATTCCATTCTTGTAATTTCAGTTATCTCTCTTTCCTAACGCCATTAGAAAAAAACACCCTATAAATGTGTTATTCTATCATCTCAGAATCATCATGCAGCGGATCTTAATCCTTTCTTTCCTTGGAAATAAGATGCTCATTCTGAGAGTAGTTCTGTCATCCTAAAGCTCCATTAAAGAAGCCAGCCTACTATAGGGCGCGTAAAGAGGGTCCTTCCTTCCGCATGAAGAATGGGCCTAATGCTCCTCCAGACACCAGGGCTCTTGTTGCCCTGGACTCTTCCTGTCCGGATTATGGGTCTCACTTGTCTGGCACTCGATTAGTTCCGAAAGAGATTTATTAACTAACTCCCTGGCCATCCAGTGTCCGTCTGTCTCTTGTCTTTGGTGGCGCGTGACTCGACCACCATGAGAGAATTAAGAGGATTCGAAAGATGCCTTTAGGTGTTTATAAACCTATTTCGACCTGCCAGTCTATTATTAAATTTACCCGTGAGTTTGAGATTTCGAAAGCTGGTTGCTGTATGAGCTAAGTATTGCTGAACTATTAAAATGTGAGATATATCCTAAGATTATTAATAGGTAAGATTTTAGAAGTAATGTTAAAATATCTTTTATGTGCTACTCAACAGAAACAGTAAGAAAAACACGGTAAAATATATCACGTATATTAAAAATAAATAAATAAACAAGTTTTTTTTTTACTTTTCTTAAAATGGTTTTGGCATTGGGCACGTATGATTAAATATCTGTGGAGCGCTTACATAAATATTTAAAAAAAGCAAATTTTATTTTGCCCAATATTAATTTATAATTTTATTTAAAATTAAGTTTATGTTTCAAGAAAATAAACTTTAGTAAAAATTCAACTAGATGAAAAGTTGTAATTCGATTTCAATAAAATAACTACCTATGTACCAAATACTTCTTTCTTTGTTTCCGTCGAACTGCATAATTTATTCCACTCCGAGAAGTTTTCTTAGAAATTCTTTCTAGTCATCAGATATTTTTAAAATAACATCCGTCTCTGCAACTACCCCCTCCTCGAAAACTGACTATGAGAGGAATGTAAGAAAACAGATAAAATTACTTTGCATCAAGCAAAAATTAATTCTTTTAATTAAAGGTTTTCTTTCTTTTTGAGGGGAAAATTTCTAAAACATAACTTCAAAGGATATTTGATAATGTACTGCATTTCTTTTTTTATCAAAAACTATGTTTAGTTTCGTTATATATTTGGAACAATATCGTAAAGAATAAAACGTTTCCAGCTATAGTTCTAAAGCCCCGGATCTTATTAAATGTAACTGCGTTACCATAGCACAATTAACTAATCTCGGCAAAGATTATTACAGTTAGTTAATAAATGATTAAATGCATACATCTACACATATTTGCTCAAAATCTACCCATTCAAAAAGAAAAGAAATGAATAAATTAGGATTACATAGTTCGGTATTTTAATATACCAACAATGGGCGTACGTTATTTATTACTGAGAAAACACCAATATCTGAAATCGCATTCTTTTTAGTGTTTTACTGAAATATTTCTAAAAAAACAGTAAAAAAATCTAAAATCTTCTCTGAAGGTAAGTGGTCAGATTTCTAAAGCGGCAGATGCTTAAAAATTTAGTAATAGTGAAGAAATGCTTTAACATCTGAAATGTAAATCTGCATTAAAGGTTTATCGGCATTTATTTTTCTTAATTTCAAAAGCAGTCTTAACAATCTCAGAAATTAGCTATGGTATATTATTTTATTATTATTATTATTAACTGAAATATATCATCGTATTTTAATATATATCTTACTCCTGCTGCAAATAAATATTTGTAGCTAAAGGGAAAATTAATTAAAGTTTAATCAGTGTAAACCTAAAAAAGTGCACGCAGCTTATGTGTGGATCAGTGTCCATCAATTAACGAAATCAGATTTCCAAAACCTCAAGCAGAAAACAATCATTTTGTTGCTTAAATTTAGCTGCATGATCAAGAGTCAAGCAATGAATTTTTAAATTTATTTTTTTTTCTTAAAATTCATCTTTATGATGGTAAACATTTAAAAAGAAATTTACGAATTTTTTTCAACAGGTAAATAATTGTTAAATATTTTAGCAGTTATAATAATAATACCGCATGCATTTTAATTTATATCAGTAAGACATAATATTAAAAATAAAATAAAATTATAGATGAATAAAAAATGCATTTATTGCATTTTATTAGAATAGATTTTAAGTAATCACATTTTGTTGAAATCCGAAACAAAATATTAGCACCATATAAGTTGAGATACAATAACACACCGAACAAATATTAATTTAAAAGTTAAATAACAAAAATCAGAGTTATATTTTGAAGTTTTCACAGGACTAGTTTCCATGGTTTTACCGAAACACCAACCTCAGCTGCAAAAGCGCAAATGAGGGAGATAAGATGTAATGATTAGATAAGATAAGAAAGCCTGGACAAGGGACAAGCTACTGGCGCCATCTGTTGATGAAACCAGAACTAAAACATAACTTCCTTAAAGACTGAAGGCGAAGACCGACTGGAATTAGGGTCGTAATTAGAATAGAGATTTTTTGAATGCGAAATGTCTCTAGAAAATTCAATTCACCAATGGAAGATGTTTCTGTTGCCCAAAATTGTTGGTGCGAAAATCACACTTTCAATTTTTCTGCTGCCAAAATTATTCAAAATACATCTTCTATTCGTGAACTGGATTTTCTAGAGGCATTTCGCATTAAAAACAATTTTTCTGTTCTAGTTAACGACCCTAATTCCAATCCATATTTGCCTTCAGCCTTTAAAGAAATTATGTTTTAGTTCTGGTTTCATCAACAGATGACGCCAGTAGCTTGTCTCCTGTCCAGGCTTTCTTATCTTATCTTGTCTAATCATTATATCTTATCTCGTTCATTTGTGTTTTTGCAGCTGAGGATGGTGTTTCGGTAAAACCATTGAAACTAGTCCTGTCAAAGTTTGAAAATATAATGCTGATTTCTCTTGTTTGACTTCTAAATTAATATCTTGTAAGTTATTTATTTCTTTTATCTGAACGGTTGCTTTATGTTCAGTATCTTTACTGTTATTTTTCCCTTTCCGTTTTCCTGACAGAATGTTAATTCTCGGTCGTAGGTATTCAGATGAGGTATTGACAGATAGAATTTAAATGGAAGTTTTTTTTATTTTTTCGTCAGAGCATGTTCCACCTGCTGAAAGCCACGTTTTTAGTTGATATTCTACATTTCTGCTGTAGCGGTCTGTCTTCAGCATTGCTTTATTCTTGACAACAGTGCCTGTCACGCCGGTATAGGTTTGAGTCAACTTGCGCGCTAATCATTTCTGTGTAGCTTTTGACTAATTTTGGCCTTTCCTTTGCTTTCCCATTCCCGAAATGTTTTTTTTTTTTTTTTCTCTATATGAATCTTCTGACATGGACGCCGAACTTTGATCAACCACATTCCTCGATGATCCGTCCATAGTCAAGCCAGGCGATTCATGCAACACTCCCCGTATCCGCTGCATATCAGCCCTCTCATATTCCCTTTTCACATGATCCATGTTCGCTTTTACGGGTATCACCATTTTGTCCTCTTAAACACATAACTGTTTCAGTCTTTAATTATAAAGGGGTCTTCAAACGGATCACAAAATTTCCTCACCTTTCCGTCTCGGCACAAGAAAAATACTCCTAAAGAGAATGCTTAATGGTAGACTTATATCCTACCTTAAAAACGCAGCCTCACGCCTTTTTATCATAAAAATTCTGTTTCGTACAAGCCATATCCAAATTATCCATTGCATTACACACTTATTTACGAATGTCTGTCAATTTAATTCTACAGTTTACTGATCAACCAAAAAAAATTATCGAGAGGCGTAACCATTGTTCGGCCAACTTTCTTCAGCTGATGGCTTACACGTGCTTCGGGTTTGCTAATATCAATGCACAGGCAAATTTATCGACAGAACTATCCCAGTGTTCGTAGTAATTTCCTATTTAGCTGCGGATATTTTTTACTATATTTATATTCATGAGATTTGAAATACTCAACTGCTGTTCATAAGTGAACATTTTAAAAAGGTGTTTATAAAGAGCCGTACAATCATTATCTGAGACTATTTGTATCGAAACTCCGTGCTTTAGTATACGCTAATGTTTGTGAAAATTGTAGCAACATGAAAGAATTATGCAAACTGAACCAGGTTTATAGGATGAGGTAAAACACGCAAATGTTTAGAATTACTAAGTGATTGCACATGCGTGGAATGAGAACCGGCTACTTTTTCACGTATATAAAAGACTGTAAGTTTGTTCATCTTCCTCTTCTGCTATGAACGTTTACCTAGTGGTCCATATGCCATATGCCTCGTCAATAGTGAAAGGTACCATACCAGCTAACGAAGGTCGAACGAGGTCGCATTGTCAGTATGCGAGAGCGTGGACTTATCGAGTAATTACAGCCCGCACGCAAAGTAAGTGCTAGAATTTGCTGTTGTGAAGATCACGGTACCGAATGTTAAAATGAAGTGTCAATGTGATAATAAGCTAGGAGCACTAAAATGTGATGAATTACTTTAAACGTCTAAGGTTAGCTAGCATTGCATTGTGTTCGCAATATCCCATAAAAACTTAATCATGCAAGATGAGATATGTGACCTAGTAACAGGAACATTAATTAAGTAACTTACCCAGAACTAAAAAAGACAAATCCGGAGTGATAACAATATACTATAATCACATGTGGCATAAATTTTATTTCTTGTTTATAAGCATGATTATTTTCTTGAATAAACATCAGTGAAACACAAATAAAAACTAGCCAGATTAACTAAACCACTTTCGCTGATGAATACACATTGTCTTAACCAGATCTACAAAAAATGGCTTTTGCACGCGACATGAGTCAGATGGCTTCATTGCTGTTAAATACATCGACGTAAAATAATCTGAAATCATCAGTTCAAAAAAAGGTCCTGAGAACGCAAATCCGCGAAACATTTTTGAAGAGTATCAGTTCTGCCGGAGACTGTATTTATTTACATGAAATGGTAATAAAGCTCGTTTAGAAATAGAACTTTAGTGAAGCTATCGTTCATGGTTATCTCTCTCAAAAGTAGAAAAAAAAATACAGAGGTTATCTTCAATAATCAGGATTTTGAAAGAATCTTACAGTTGTCCAGATCGTCTATAAATATGTCGATACCTTCACGATATTCCTCATATGGCAGCAAGAGAAAAAAAAGACATGACGGCATTAGCATGGCGGTAGGAGAAGGAGCAGGGAGAAAACGCCCGTTCTTTACCTCCGAACTCCAAGCGCAGAAGAAAGACGAAGAAACGGTTCAGAAAATCCCTTCAAAAGTTGGCTTGATACGATGACGTTTATGAACGATGTGGAAATATAGAATGCAGGCCTGCTTGCACAGTAAGGCCACAACAGTAATGCGTGTTTGAAAGAAATGTATAGAGGAGAACCAAACAAGGCGAAATCCTGGCAGTGGATCACGCAATAGCATGACGGCACGGGTCGACAGACATTTCATCAGCAGGGCTGTGACACTCGTACAGCGTCCTGTCGTGTGTTATCACAACATTGGAGCACGGCTACAGGTGTTCTGTTGTCTAGCTCCACGGTACGTCGCCGGAAGAAGAGAAAAGAAGTGACTGCTGCAGCATGAACTACATGAAAGGATTCCTCTGTGCATGAGATCTCTGTCGCTGAATTCAGTGGGCACGGCAACACAGTGCGTGGCGTGCACTACGGGAATAAATTATTTTCTCCAGTGAATCTTGCTACAGTCTGGAGTAATATAATGTAAGAGTACACAGTAAAATTAAACTTTGGCGTCACATCTTTAGCGTCCCGTTAGAATGCGATTCCCCAGGATTACATTTAAAACTTGTATGATTAAATACCAACGTGAACAGGCTCTCCTCGCTCAGAGTGGTGGACATACGTAGTACTGATTTCTGACGTTCGTATTGTTTTTTTTTGTTTTGTAAACTTAACAATTTATTTGTACTACTATCAGTAATACGTAGAGTAAATTTCGTTCATTCCCGACAATTCCATCCTGGTTGCATTTTTCACGAATATTAATGTAAATTTATTAAAAAAATTAACCTGCAGAATTTTTTGGTACGCTCTTCTGAGGGGAAATATTTCTATCTACTTCGAAAAATTGTCAATAATCACACAGTAGAATTTGGAAAAGTATGTTACAAAATAATATATCTATTTTGTCACTATGTGGATAAGTACCTAAATAAGGCCTTCATACGACTTCGTCATGGCATGCGGGGTTTACGCTTTTTCGGTACCTGACCAGGCTATATATGATACCGTAAACTAAGTGGCAAGTGTTAGAGGATTTGATTTATTGCATTATAATTCTTTGCAGCTTTGGGGCATCGGATGATAAAGTGTTGTAATCTGTGCTAAAGAAAATGGAGGTGATTAAACTGCTATATGGGTTAAGGGCAGAATGCCATATACAATCTCTTATATTTAACTAGGCCTGAAACTGCGCAATTCTAGGAGGAATTGATGAAACAATGTAAGTGAAAATTAGCTCTGCCACGAAGAGATTATTTCTATCATGAACAGATTAGAGAAGTGAAGTAAATAAACAGTATGAACAAAGTGATTTGTAAGTGAAGCTTATTTGAAGAACTTATTTGTAAGTGAAGTTAAGTGAAATAAAAATTTGAGCGACTATTAAGTATTAAACATAGCCGATATTTAGACATAAACTTACAGTAAACTGCTACGGATTAAAACCTAACATAATATTTGACATTTATTATAATAAGTTAGGCACAACACTAATCCTAAACAAATTCCTGACGGGGCCTGTCGAATCTTAAACTTCTGGTTAGGGTAATAACTTTTTATTCCGATCATTAAAGAATTAGGTGTGATGCTCAAGATTATACTCTCTTTTTTTTGTTAAATGCAAATTTCTGTACCGTTGATCGTTGTCTATTGTTTTTATTGATATTTTGTTGATGTCCTGAACGAAAATCAGTTATTATCATTTTATTAACAGCTATGTCGTAGTTTTCTGATTTTAAAACAAAGAAAAGAATGGATAAATTTTACTCACTGCTTTAGAATTTCCTAAGAGTTAAATTTTCAATACAATTTGAACAGTGAATACAGCAAGCTCTTACACATTCTTTATATCTAATTTCTTGGTTTACATCTGGAAGCCCTCTAGCGTTTTCCAGCATTAATATTAAATTGTAGACTTGGTAAAAATTCCTTATCTCCATCGATTCTAAGCTTTGGTTCTTTATCTACCGCACATCAGAAATTCTATTTCTGAATATATAACCCGATAATAAAAGGTTATATGATCACGTGGATCATATTTTTGATACGATTATTTTAAATTTCTGCCGTATGAGAATTTTCTTCCGTTCTTTTCCTTTTCTACAATCATAAATCATATCAACTCGACGTTATCAGTGATTTTCAGAAATCCAATTCAAACTCCCAGTAACTGGAGATTGTTCTTTCTTTTTCTGTGAGAAAATGTGCTTTAAAATATCTACCATCCATCTCAATATTTCCTTTACAAACGATTCCACGTAATTCGAGAACCGTTCGATACATCATTCATTGGGTCCCCTTAACTCCCACTAGTCTTAAAGAAGTCTTTTATCTTCTGAAGTTTCATTCTTTTTTGGTTATTTCTTTCCATCTATCTCTGCCCAGTAGGGGCCAAATTCGTTATTGGAGGGCTGATGTACGATGGTCATCTTTCATGGAAGGTTATTTTGGAAATATCTTCTTTCGCACTTGTAGGGGAAGTCCTTAAAGATTTTAAACGAGTCGCTTCTATGCGTTAAGTAATATGAAAAGAACGAAAAAGCCGTAATCTTGTGAAGTTATTTTTGATTCTAGAGAAAAATATTTTGTGGGTGGAGTAATAAAAATCCCCAAACTCACAATGTTGGATTAAATCGAACCAAAGACATCTGCTACTATTGAGGCAAGAAGATGAAATTTATTAAGTTGGAATGCTCTTTAAAAATGGATTACATCTTAAATTTCAGAAATCTTTACAATTGGGAGACCATATACTTTTATGAAAAATGGTATCTTACAAATAATTAACAAATGCACTCAGCATAAACAAAACAAATGCAGCAAGGGCAAATCTTACATTGCCAGATCAATTTTAATCAGAGCTTGGTATTTAAGCTTCATTTTAGTTTATATCAAAGTAAAACAAAACATCCAGTATTCAAACCCCAGATGTCTGGAACTCCAGTAGCTCAGAATCTTTCCCGTTTTTGTCAAAGTAATTGAAAGTATGTTTTAAAGTTATTTGGGGATTCAAAACTTCCTTTTGTGTTGTAATCAGAGGAAAATAATTCATTTAATACATACGATCTCACTACGTTTTTTCACTTTGGTTTCAGAATTTTCGTTAAATAGGTAAGCTATGAAAATGGAAGGGAAATTAATTTATTTGATGGTTATTTGCTTGTTGCCAGTCTAGAGAATCTAAACTTCGCAACAACAAAGGTGGGATAATTTAATCACGTAAATGATTACTCCAGAAGGGATTAAGCACATTTCAGTTCGCAGTAATAAAAGAATACGTTAGGGTTACAACATCAAAGCACAATTCGTTTTAGTGTTCACGTTTTTTTCTTGTTGCCAATATAGAGAAAATAAGTAACAACAAAGATAATATTATTCGTAGATGGAGCTGTTACATGCTTATTATGATTTCTTACTTTTGTACCTATACAAATAAATAAAAAAGGATTTACTTATTTCGTTTATTTTAGATGAATTAAGTATAAATTGTATACTGTTGCAAAGAATTATAACAAATTATGGCAAGTTATATTACACGTATTTGTCAAACCGTCATATATCTTTTATATAAAACTCATTCTTAAAAATGTTTGCTCTTAAGTTACATTGGATTCTTACATGAACTGTAATAGAAAAATTACCCTTTTAATGTGCTCATCAATCTATTAACCTTCATCAATTGCAGTACCTTCTTAGTGTATAAATTTGATTGGTAATAACAGCATCTTAAGGAAACATTTCAGTTAACTTTTCATCTGTACCAATAATCGGCAATGAAAAATTTAAAACCTAAAATGGCAGACAGAAAGAAATAAGAATCGATACTAAAAGGGTAAATATGTAAATATGTTGCCAAAATGATAGTACTTGGCATATAGGTGTTATGATCAAGCTCATACGACTTGTTTTTCCTGCTCAATTAATTCACATTATTAACTCGTATCTCACTAATCGTTCTTTTTCTGTACGTGCTAATACTATCATTTCTAAACCCCGTCCAATCCTTAGTGGCGTAGCACAAGGCTCCCTTATTGGCCCTAAAATTTTCAATATCTTTATTAATGACATCCCAAAATTACCAAGTGTCACTCTCGCTTCTTTATGCAGATGACACGGCCATCCTAGCTCAACACAAACGCCTGGATTTTCTGGTTCCAAAAATTCAGAGTTTTCTCTCTAGTCTTGAGCTCTGGCTCATTACCTGGAAAATCAAAATTAATAATGCTAAATGTGCTGCTATAATTTTCCACAACTCCCATCTTCCATACTCTACCATTAAATTAAAGCTTTTTGACGATTACATTCCCTAGTGTAATTCGTATAAATACCTTGGTGTTACCTTGAATTCAAAATTAATCTGGCGTCTTCATATTGAGAATGTTCTCAGAAAAGCGAATATAGTCGGAACCCAACTCTACTCCTTATTAGCTCAAAAGAGCCATCTGTCTATTAAAAACAAAGCTCTTCTCTATACTTCGATTATTCGACCAATTTTTATGTCTGCCTGCACCATCTGGGCCGCTGCATCTAAGACACATATATTAAAACTTCAAACCTTTCAGAATAAGACCCTTTGTTTAGCCCTTAATGCACCCTGGTATGTTCGTAATGACGTGATTCATTCGGACCTTAACATTCAATCTACTGATGTCTTAATTAAAAGACTTAGTCAAAATTTGTTTGCCAAAATTGAATAGATTGATAATCGTGCTTTACATATGCTGCCTGCCTACGATTCGTCGATCCCAAGCTCCTCAAAACGACAACGGTCTGTGATTGGACGGGAGTACGGGATCTTCCCTCCTGCTAAAAGACGACGATCCACCTTCAGTTCCAGCGACGCCGCCGTTCACTCAGCTGCTCCAGATATGCATCACACATGATTATCAATCTGTTTCTTTTAAATATCACATCATTTACCGCAGATTTAATCTGCCAAATTGCTGTTCACCGGTAAGTAGACATTAAACTACTAGCATATAACTATATTATAATCCATCTGACCAAGGAGCCTATTAATCATAAAATCGTTCCTATCTGCTTTATCTTTGGTGTTGTATTGATGTTAAAAAATTATAAAATACCCCCAAAAAATTATTAAAAATCTTAAAATACCAAAAAAATTCTTAATTCTCCCTAGCTTAGTTGTTAGCGCGTCCCGAAAGGTCCCGAGATCGAATCTCGCTAATCGCTGCTTAATTTTTCCGAACTTATAATATTTTTTAAGTTCTTCTTTTTGTCTCTGTAATTTTTCTTAAGTCATGTTGACTTCCTTTTTATTTTTCCTTAACGTCTTTCATGTATAAGGAGCCTATTAATCATAAAATCGTTCCTATCTGCTTTATCTTTGGTGTTGTATTGATGTTAAAAAATTATAAAATACCCCCAAAAAATTATTAAAAATCTTAAAATACCAAAAAAATTCTTAATTCTCCCTAGCTTAGTTGTTAGCGCGTCCCGAAAGGTCCCGAGATCGAATCTCGCTAATCGCTGCTTAATTTTTCCGAACTTATAATATTTTTTAAGTTCTTCTTTTTGTCTCTGTAATTTTTCTTAAGTCATGTTGACTTCCTTTTTATTTTTCCTTAACGTCTTTCATGTATTTTTTTCCTATTTCTGCTCCCTTTTATTAACTATGATGTGGAGGTAGAGGGTTCTTTACCCTTTACCCTAGGCACTCCGTAATAAATAATCCACGGATCCTTGGATATGTTTCCAAAAAGGACTGCGAGACTTACTAAATATTTCCGTACTCTTAAATTGCTATTTTTTTGCTCCGTGTTATTTCACATGTGCAAATTTAAAGTCCACTTAGTTTTAGTTATTTTATGTAGGTTTTGAAATAGAATACTTCGTTAAATATGCATTAGAGTAAATTCGTCCTCAGAAAAATTTGCAGAATTTTACAAACCTCTACAAATTATATGTAATCTTTTTGTTTCTATGGCATTATGTAGACTGGAATGGCAATGATGAAAAAATAATATTTTTAGAATAATAATGTTATTAAGGTAAAATAACAAACCGAACTAATATTAATTTGGATGCCAAACAACAAAATTCAGCTTTAGATTCATCAACGTTGCAAATCAGCGTTGAAAAATATCACAGGACTAGTTTCGATGGTTTTACCGCACCATCAACCTCAGCTGCCAAAGTGCAAAGGAACAAGATAAGATATAGTGGTAAGATAACATAAGAATGACTGGGCAGTAGTTAAACTATTGGTGACATCTATTGACGAAACAAGAAAACTAAAGCATAATTTCCTTAAAGGCTGAAGGATTGGGATTAGGGTCAGACAGACCTACAGAACAGAACAGAAAGATTTTTTTAATGTGAAACGCCTTTAGAAAATTTAATTCACCAATGGAAGATTTTTTTTTAATAATGTTGGCTGTAGAAAAATTCAAAGTGAAATTTTCGGGCCAACAATGCTGGGCAACAGAGGACTTCTGTGTCTCCTTTTTCTTAACATATGGCTTATGATCCTTAACGCGGAATTTTGAGGCTCTCTTATCTTGACCAATGTAAATTAAACCACACTGGCAAGAAATCATGTAAAAACCCTGGGAAATCTTATCCGGAATGGGGTCTTAAGTATGGAACTCGTAATCTTATTGATAGGAGAATAGTCATTCAGAAAGTTAAACTACGTGCAATTTTATGGCTAATTGATGGAAAAAAATCAACGACGACAGAATTCTTATAGTGTCCTGAAATAAGAGTGTGCCTTTCTGTGTGTTCAGCTAAAAATTCTTGAACTGCTTGATTAATAATTTTGGGCGAAGAACCCCTGTGCTACTGCTTTTAAATAATTTAGTTTATCAAAAGCCAATTTGGAGGAGCAAACTGGAGTGCACGGGAAGCAAGGGAATAAAATGAAGTCAGCTTTTATTTAGACGAATGACCTGATTTGAAGTGTAGTAGAAGGCAAACCGATGAACCGTAGTACTGAAATTGGATGTGTTATGTGTGACCAAAATGCCGAGGAACGGAAGATAATTGTATGTCTCAAGTTCAAAAGTAAGCTGAATAGCAAGATTAGTGGAATTCATTTGCACTTTGGCAGCTGAGGCTGTTAATTCGGTAAAACCATCGAAACTACTCCTGTGTGAATTTGCATGTATAACTTTGATTTTTGTTGTTTGACTTCTAAATTAATAAAAATGTTGTTCTAAATTATGATAATGTCTTAAATGTAATAACTAATTTTTGTTAAAACATAGTAGTAAAAGTTTACTCTTAAACACATAAACAGCGTTTTTACGATATAGCAACCGCTACAAATCACTTTATAATGCCGTAATTTTATTGTAGGTAATGCTAAGTAATTCTGATATTAAAAGTTTGTCAATCTGTACAAACGTGATAGATAACAAATGATATTTTAAATATTCATATTTGCCTTTTACATAATTTAAGCAGATGAGGTAGAAAGGTTATAAAAAACATAACAAAATTTCTCGTTAGGTTTCAGGTAAAGTCGCATTCGGAAAAGCGTAGAACTGTTAAATGATTATAATTTCTTGCGGAAATTGTTTGGTTTTTGTATGAGGCTTTCAATATTCATTTTATAATTCTTTTACTGGCTTTTAGGAGTTTAAAATGAAACTGATGTGTTGTAATCTGAAGTTTTCTTTGAAATTTTAAATAAAATAAACAGCTTTCTTGGTAAACGTTTACAACTGGGTGTCCCTTGTTTTCTTGGCGATTCTTTTTTGAAGCCAAAATCGAAGCCAGGAAGGCGCAATTTCAAGATGGCCGCTACACAAAACCACAGTAAGAGGTCAATGAATTGCAGAAATTCGGTGTCCATGTACACATCGATCTATTTTCACTTGAGAAAACACCAGAGAATTACGCAAACCCACCATTGAGCAATGGCTTGAATTTGTTCATGTGCACATCGATCTATTTTCACCTGAAAAAATCAGGAGAATGATGACGTCACATATAGTTAAAACAAAGTTACTCAACGCCAAAATGGAACAAAATTTGTGGCGAATCGAAGAAGCACCCAATTCTACACTAAAGCCTCTTTCTTATCAATATGTCAGTTGCTAAATGAATACATCTGCTGATTTCTTTTACAAAGTCTCTTTTCATAGCCTTTTGGTATCTGTATGTATTGCATGTGCTTTGAAGAAAATGGAATTAGAGATTTAAAAATGAAAGTCCTTAATGTAATACATCTTAATGGATAAAACTAGCAAAGCAACAGCCTTGTGATAGGTGTAGATTTTAGTCAAGACTCTATGGATTTCGAAGGCAAACAAGTACAGGTCCTCTCTTCATCAGAAACAAGGAAATGTGGAAAGAAATGTTTGCAGATTTCTTTGTTCCTGATGGAGATGGCCCTATATCTGTTTGCTCTCGAAATCGATAGTCTTGACTAAAACCTACGCTAAACATAAACTTGTTGCTTTGCTAAATTTTGGCTTCACTTTGGTATGCTTCTCTTCTGTCTTCATCCTAATGGATATTACTTTAAGCTACTTTAATTTCAAATCCTAAAAGTTAGCAATTATTAAAGTTATTCCAAAAGTTAGAACTACTTCACTTAGAAATTTTAAAATTTCCTAATTAATTTGTGTGATACCTTTGAAGATTTTGAAATAATCAGATTAAGCTAATAAAACTAAAGGAATATGGCTGTAATACAATTTAACAGCCTACAATTGAATTAGAAACAAAAATCTGATGTGGACATCACATTGCCACGGGCTATTAAATTATACACATTTGTTCTTTGCGGTACTTCATTTAAACTTATTTCCTTGAATTTCGTTCTAGATAATTTCTAATTTAATCAATTCAGTTCTCGTTCCTCGGGAAGGCAAATGTACATAAAAGCTCAAAACACCTCAACTAAAAATTGTAAAACGCAGAAAAACCGAAATCATCAAATACAGTTAAAACAGTCAAAAACAACAATTTTTACAATTAAAGTTAAGAGTCTAAACAAAAAGAAAGAATTTGGTCAACGGCCAGAAAGAAAGAATTTTCGGTGCACAGATATTTAAAGTCAATTTTTGGTCCAGTTGGATAAAAAGAATCTGAAGTTGGCGTACCTAATGACTTAATTCACTATACAACTAAGAGTTTTAAATATAAACAAATAGCTTCCGGATTAGGCTTAGATTCATAATTCTACAACTATTACATGCAGATTAATTGAAGAAATGAAAATCTTAACTAGAGCATAAGAACAGTATAACTCAAACATATTTAAAGCAAAAAACGCACAATTTACTAACATACAGTAATATAAAAACAAAGCTCACCGAGTTGGGTAAGAGGGTATATGTTTGGTGTTGCCTACTGCAACAAAACCGAGGCGCATAATTTGGTGTTATGGCAATCCCATATACAAAATATCAGCGTTCTACGGCTGATCGTTTTTGCGTTATGCGAAATATATACTTACGTATACGTGCGTGCATACAGACATTACAAAAACATTCCGTCTGAATCCATTTTACAAGCTGTTCTGGAGAGAAGAGTTCTTTATTCTGTTTGTACGTACATATGTCAAGCAAAAAATTGTTCAAATGGTTTCGAGAGAAGTCAAAATGGATATTTCCTTTGAAATATGATACCCCGAGTTTTCACGATTACAATAATTTCTTTACTTTGTACAAGGAATTGAAAATCAATAAGACGCTGATTTTATGACGCTAATGAACTACTCCCCGAAAACATACGTCGGGAGACTTGCACTTCTCAAATTTAGTGGCTTAAGTATTGTACATCTTAAGTATAGATAACTCTGTCTTCTAAGGGACTCAGAAGTTGCTAAGTAGATAACACCGCCAGCAGTGGCCGTGGGCTGTAATTCCGGTGAAAGAGCTGGTTACAAGCGTGTTTACATAGTTTGTCCAACTCGTAACATAAATATGAGCCTGTGTCTCATATAGAGTGTTCCACAAAATTATCCCTTACAGATATAGCTTTTATGATCATTTCTAATTGACGGAGGAGCTCTTGGCGAGTATTGTAAATGTGCAAGACATAACATCTTTAAATCACCCTTTACGTGTTCTCTCACAGAGTAATCCTCAAATTATGGTCTTTCGGTAAAGCAAAAGATCGTTATGACTTGCGGAGTGGAAAAGCTCTTTAAACTTGAGGGGGGGAGAAGGTTTTATTTTGAATTTGGATTGAAATAACATTTCTATTTTGCCTGATTTTGGGTTTTACATTGGAGTGTTTAATCTTTCCATTTGATGAGATCCTTATGTCAATCTTAAAGCTTAAAAACCTATTACTAATCAGTAAACGGAGAGATTGAAAAGCGATAACTATGTTTTAAATAATTTGAATAATTTTTTTTTTACATTTTGTGTAAAAATATATCTATTTTATATAAATGGAAGAATATTAAAAGAAATATTACTAATTTCAGAGAAGAATAAGAAAGAAAAGAAATGCAGTATTACTAATCTCAGAGAAATATCTTAAATCTAAAATAAAATATACTGCTGAAAATCATTCTGTTACAGCACTAGAACGATTACCTAAATGCAGTGTTACTAATTTCAGAGAAATACAGTATTAATAATTTCAGAGAAAATACAGTATTACTAGTATATTTAAGAAAATACAGTACTACTAATTTCAGAGAAATATCTTGAATCCAAATTAAAATGCACTGGTGAAAATTCTTCTGTTACAGCAATTGAAACGATTACCAAATCCGAAGGACTAGCAAAACAAACAGATGCAGGTTTTGTTCAACTCCAATTCCAGATCTAACTTACGAGTGTTTTGAAATTTGATGGTAAATAGTAAAAGTAAAGTATGTTTTTAATCAATACCCATTTTCGAGCGGAACTAAATCATTGCTTCTCGCAGATACGCAAGTATCTGCACTATGCGGCAAGATGTATAATATATTAAAGCAGTTAAAAGTATAGCTAATGTAACTATAGAATAAAGTATTTGGAAGAACAATTTGCGCAGAAATACAGTATTCCGTTGTTAATCCGTTTTAAAATAATTTGCGAATAATCGCTAATTTTTTAGTTTTCAAAGTCTCAAAACAAGAATTGAAAAGAGTACTAAATTTGAAAGTTTTAAATAGATAGAAAGAAGGTTCTAAAACAATACGGAAGAATAAATACAGAGTTATTCAAAAAGAAAGAGCAGATTGCAAACATGTATTTCTTCCGAAACATGTATTTCTTCCATTTAAAGATGGAAACATGATTCTAACGTTAATGGATAGAGAAAAGTGTACAATTTATTATTAGTACAGATAAAAGTTCCAATCGTGGCTGCATTGGCGCTGTTGTTTGTTCTGGTATTATTTGTCGGTTGGTAGTCTGTAGTGAAATGGCGGCGACACTACAGCAGAAGTCTTTTTGTGTTCTAAAATTGGCAAAACTAGAGTCCATTGTTGCTGTTCAGCGAGCATTTCGCCGTCAATTTAATAAACAACCACCGCGTCATAAGCAAATTTACGAGTGACATCGAAAATTAGTAGAAGATGGTTGCATCTGCAAAGGGAAAAGTACGGGACGTCCACGCACATTGAACGAGAATGTCGAGCGTATTCGTACACTTTACGAAACAAGCCCAAAGAAAATGAATGCATACCATAATTGTAAACTTTTTTCTATCCGCTAACGTTAGAATCATGTTTCTATCTTTTGTAGTTTGGAAGAAATATATGTTTGAAATCTGCTCTTTCTTTTTGAATAACCCTGTATATTACTTGAGTTAAACAAATTGAATTTTTGGGCAAGATTGGGAACCTTCTTCATGACTGATGAATAACGAGAAATACGCAGCCATTGATAAACACATGAAAAATATCATTGAAAAAAAATGTTCTAAGGACCTCTGAAATATAATAAAAATTTTTATAAATACTGGTAACTTTCTAATAAATGCTTCAAAAAATGTTAACTGAACAGTTTTAATATTCTGAACTGATTGTGCATTATATTTATGAACGTTCAGCGCAATGCCTTAAAAAACGGAATTTAATAGGGCTGAAAACGGCGCTTTTATGCTCACTTACAAATATAAATGATATATTAGGATAGTACTCCAGATTTTATTGCAATAAATAATTCTATATTCGACAATTAATAATTTATTGATAGTTTTGGAAACAAAAAGAGAATCGCAAAAATACAGATGCGTATTAAATATCAGCAATAAAATTAATGATATATTATAAGGTTAATATTGTATTTGCAAAAATCACTAACTCACGTAATGTTCTTAAGAGGCAGAATAAAAAACATCTAAATGAAACTAACAGCTGAAATGAAGTGTAGTTATTCATTTGCTTTTTACTATCGACAAAAGAGAAGTTTTGTTTTCCATTTCGTTCGCTTTAGTTACTCCATCTTATCTGATAACATTAGGTAACTCAACAATTTTTTTGCTTCCTTCAAAGCTTTAATTTAAAATTTCTGGTTTCATTCTCCGAAAAGTTATGTTTCTTGCTTTTGCATACATCTCAGTTTCTTAATATTGTCGTTTGCATACATATATAAATTTTATTTGGAATTCAGAGAAACAAGTACTTTAAACATGAGGAAAAAATTCTTTAACAAAATAAATGAGTAAATAATGTAAAAATCTGAAAATTTTCAGATTTTGCATTACGCCCAAAGAGGCGTTTTTTGTGTTACCTTTATTTATTAAATATCATGCTCTTCGCACTTAAACCATAAAATTCAATTCAACAGCAATATCACAATATATTTAAAAGAGCATATTTTTAGAATTTCCGTACAGTGTTGCCATTTTCGTACAGTGTTGCCATTGCTCGCTTTGAAATCGTCGAGTTTGCTAATCAAAAATTCGTTAAAGTCTAACGAAATATGAAATCGATGACAAAACATATTTCAAATTCCAAATTTGGGCTTCCAGATAACCACATCAGTTAGAAGATTATGTTATTGAAAATTTGATGGTTCTAGGTACCGCTGTTTTATCCCATTGCAAGAAACATACACACATTTATGGAGATTCTTCATTATTTAATTCCCTTAAATATAGCACAGGGCGATAATATTTGGTGGCAACAATTTGAAAAGTGAATTAACAATTAGTGAACCAACGCAAAATGCGAAAACAAAATTAATAGTCCTTCAGAGCCAATTGCCCCTTTGGACTAAAAAGATTAATGCTTTTTATTGAAGTCTTTATATTTAACTTTATTTTTTGGTATGAAATGTATGTGCGTCATACATTCTTCCGGATAACTCACAGTAGTCTTGTCAAGTGTAATTGTTTATTACATTTTAATAATTCAGATATATCTATATCTATTTATCTAGCTCTCTCTATATATATTTATATAAAGTGTTGTTTACGTTCGCGTGTAACCAGTGATATATTGTTTATGAGCAGGATATATAGCAATGGTCCTACCGATTAACTTTTTTAGTTAATCTTCCAGCTGGTTGCTTCATGTGATATTTTCATGATTTGCGTTCACCGTGTTGCAGAACATAAAACCCAACTTTCTCTTATAATCACTCAGCCTGAATGAAAAACGTTACTATATGGAAAAGAAATCCCCATAAAAGGAAAGACTGAAACAGCCACCAGCTTCCAGAACAAATTTACTATCTGCGCAAGAACTGTTGGATATTCTTTACCTGTTTATGGCCGCCATATATGTTCCGGAACATTCCTTTTTCTGTGCCTTTCCATCATGTCCTGTTGCAGCACCTGTTCTACGAGGCGTTCCCAAGAGAAATTCTATCCCTCCCACCACCTCAACCCATGAATAAGTTAACGGCCTGCGAGAGAAGATGCGGTAATGAAATTTCTCCATTCTAGTTTTTTCATCCTTTCTGCAAAATGATTGGGAATTGAGGTGTTGCTTGTGAGTGGATGAAGATAAGATAGAAGCTTAAAGCTCCACATTTTGAGTTTTCTGCCAATTAATGTGTTTCCATGAATACAGTAAATTCGAGTGTCGTAATTAGATAGCACTGTGGAATATTTTTAGTTCTCATAAACATATAACGTAATGCAATAATCAACATTTCTATCGAATCAGAGAAAAGTAGAAAACTAATGGGAAAAAATGTCTTTATACGCTACAAAGATGCCCATTAAATGAATGTGTAGTTCAATTTTCTGTTTTTTTCTCAACGAAAGGCATTGGATGCTATTATTTGCAGCATCTTGGAAAATTTATATGAGGGAGGGTAAATAAAATGATTCCCATTTTCAGTTAACACAGACTACTCTCCTTTTTTTTCTTTTCATATTTCCAAAAGCAAAAGAACAAAAGGGGAAAAAGTTTTTTTTATATGCAACTGACCAGCGTGTCTTTTATCTACGACAAGTTTGTTTTTGACATTTTAGAAACCTGTCAAGATCCATTACTTTAGGTTAATTGAACGTGGTAAATAAATAAAAGCTTTCTTATTACATTAAAGAATGTGAGATTCTAATAACATTGTATTTAAGTTACTCTTCTACGCGTACTTTAACTCCTACGAGTACGTATTTTATTATTTAATCAGTCGAAACATATATTTTTCTTAACCATTTAATTTTCGCAAGGAGATATGAAAGCATTAAAACTAACTAAACCAAAATCCATTAAAGTTTGATGTTCCCTATTGCTCGTAATGTAATACAGTACACTAATTAATGCTAATTAACTCCAAATTCGATGTAATGTTTTATGTACACACAAAAACATTTTACATAACATATAAAACATTTTACATGCTACATATGAAACCATTTTTATTAATTGTAATTAGAATGTGTTATTTTGCCCTTGAATTACGGGTAAACGTTTAAGGTTTTTGTTTGATTTATTTGATTATGGCAAAGTACTCGAGAGCTATCTGCATGAGTGAAGGACTTATCGCTTTCCCCTTACATACTGTCATGGGGTAAGTGGAAATAAGCCAGCAACTTTATTAGAGAATCTATAATTTGAGCAGAGGAGACGTCTCAGTTGATTTTTCGCATCTTGGTCGAAAAATGTGACAATTTTTCAATGTAACCAATCGTATTGATTTAATCTATACAGTATTAAATTTAAGATCTGTTCTAACTTCAAATAGCTACTGAAATTAAAAACTTGAATTGAGTTTTTGATAATTACTGAGTTATTTATTCTCTGAAAATTACCTGCGAGTAGGAAAACTGAAATCATTTTGGGATATATATCATCTACCTTACAGTCTTTCAAGAACAAAAGCATAGTTGAATTTGTTTAAAATATCAAAGAATTCGGAAACAATAAAAATTCACTGTCAAAAGAAACCAATTTTAAATTTATAGTTCTGAAAACTATGTTCTGAAAACTAATATCCTGTTCCCCTTATAAATTAATAGAGCATTATTTTAATACTCATTCGATTAGTAGTTACGTTTCCTTGCCTTCAGGACTGGAGAGAAAAATAATACATTAACTGTTTAGTTGATAAAAATTAGGAAATTTGGTTAAAAATTTAGTTTTTTTTCTTTGTTTTTTACTTCCTTGTACGACGTAAAGGGAATATTGCAATCACAAAATCTTCCGGGTTTCATATTTCAGCGCAAATATCCATTTTGACCGCTATCCAATGCAATTTAACGATGTTTCTTGCGGGAAATCTATATGTAAGGACAGAATAAAGACTCTTTTTCCCCAAACGAATTATAAAACTAATTTTAAATGGATTCAGAGGAGATTTTTTGCAACGTCTGTACGTACGTATATATGTATGTATGTATGTATCTCACATAACTCAAAAAGGAGCAACCTCAGAACGTTGAAATTTTGTATATAGGACTGCTGTAACATGCAGTTGTTCACCTCCCTTTTTGTTTGCAATCTGCTACCCCAAAAGTAAATACCCGTTCTGTTACTCGGATCGGTGACCTCAGTTTTTTATTCTTAGATGTTGGTAAACTGTGTATTTTTTGCTTGAAAAAGGATTGAACATATTGTCCTTCTCTCCCAGTAAGGTCTTTAGTTAATCTGCATACAATACTTGTAGAATTATCCACAATTTAAAAGTTGTTTAGGTTTGCCTAAGCCTATATGTTTATACCATAGCAGCCATATTTGTTTACATTTGAAACTTAGTAAACTAGTGAATTAAATCTTTTGGCACCTTCAGTATCTTTTTCCTGAGTGGGACCAAAACGAAACTTTTAGTTTTGTACACCGAAAAATCTGCCTTTTTGTTTGCTGGGCGACTTGCTTGTTTTTGCGTAAAAACTGTAATTTTAATTGTAAAAATTGTTTTTTTATTGTTTTAATTATATTTTGTGTTTTATGTTTTTCTATATTTTTCAATTTTTAATGGAGATATTTTGAGTTTTTATGTATATTTGCCTTGCCGCGAAGTGAGAATTGAATTAATTGAATGAGAAACATATCTCTAATGGAAATCGAGAAAATACGTTTAAATGAAATGCAGGAGAAAAGGCGTATAAATTTAATACTCCCTGCAAGGAATTCATGATGTGTGTACATCAGATTTTTATGTCACTAGTTTGCGGATTACGTGGTTTAATTCTGTTGGACTTTCAGGCATTTTAAATGTATTTTAAATTAAATTAATATGTAATGATATTACACGAATTTTGATAATTATGTAAAATCATTTTCGGAGAAATGGAATCTGCGATATGTTTCATATTTCTCCCAACGGGCCTTACCCCATAGTCGTATTAATGTAGAACCTTGCGAGATCACTTCCAGATGTTCTTGAAAGAGAACTTTCGGATATAATTATTAAATAATAAATTAATTCAAGCTAGTTGGCAACTTTTATAGCTACAATTAGCTGACAACATTGATATAAGTTGCAGCGAATACACGCTCCACTAATGCAGAATTGCTAAAAGCTATTCTGCTAAAATAAAACTAAAATACATTTTTAAATTTATGCTTTACTAATTGTCGTGCAATTCTTTCCGTTTTTTTGTATGATTTGAAATTTTAAGTAATTTATAACATGATTCGTCTTTACGTTGCAACCTATACATACTAGTCAAATCAAGAAAGTTTTAAAAATTGGTGTTTCAAGAATACAGATTTTGAAGCAGAAAATTATATATTAATATATCTTCATACCTTTGATTAAAATTAATGATTCATTAATAAGATTTTAAAATTTTATCTGAAATAATTACCTAAAATGAGTTAAATAATTAAATATAAGAATTTCTCAAAATATACCAAAATCACTTTGTAATTTTAAATTTATACGTGTTTTCTCAGAAATATTTTAAAGCATTTTTTTATTATTTCTTTCTTCTTTCGTTACCTCCAAATGCCTTTTCTTCTTCTTTCCTTACCTGAAATTTGTTTCAAATTTCGATTTCCCTATCGCATGTATAACCGAAAATTCTTTACTTATACATAAAGTTCCTTCGAAATTCTAACATATTTTATTTCTTCTTATTATAGACAGCATGCAAATCCTAGAAATATTTTCGAATAAAACTGGTCGTCGAAGAGTGAATTAATTTTGAGAAGGAAATATTAATTAAAAATATTTTCATTTTCTGAATATTTGGAATATTAAGAAAAGAGATTTTATAAAACCTGATTGAAAACGATTTGAATTTTAAAGCATGCAAAGATATCAAATTTTTTTCCAAAGATAGTGTTGTAAATTTCTTTTAATCTGTACATCTATTTGATTGCATTGTTAATTTTGTGTACTTTCGTGATACTGTACGTTGTTCTAATTGTTTATTTAATTTTTACATTTAATGTAAATGTTTTACGTTTTTTGCCCTATATATACGAATTTGTGACCCCACGTTTTGTATGTATAGAATTGCAAGTATTGCAGATCTTTCCGTTTTGAAGCCAATGATATTTAAACTGCAAACATAATCCAAGTGAACAGTGGAATATGTTCAAAATTTCTCTTGACGGACGTTTTAATGCCATCACGTGCCATCTGGCAATTTTAGCTGAGTTCATGAATTTCTGGAAGTTTTGGAAAAATACTAATAACTTACGAATACTGTATAAATACGACTTTGGCATTCAGCAATAAATTATTAGTTAATCAGCTCTAAGAAAGCGCGGGTCAAAGAGAATTAGGTTATTTGTGTTTTAGACTTCACTCTCTGGTTGACATTCGTAATTTAAGACATTTCTCGTGATAAAGAGAATTATTTGAGTTACCATAAAATCTGCATTACCCTTGGACTGACCGAGTGAGCGAATAAATGAACGAACCAACATAAAGCTAACTGTTTTCAAAACGTAACTGAGATGCTACAGCATTAAAAGTTTTGTTTTTCTCCATTGCGTACCAGTTATGAAAAAATACACTCACGTTTGTGAAAATTGCAACACCAAGAAGGAATCGTCATAATTGAATGCAATTTAATACACAGTTGAGTGGTAGTGGTACAAATAAATGATTAAATGTTCTAAGCATTGAATGCAATTTAATACACAGTTGAGTGGTAGTGGTACAAATAAATGATTAAATGTTCAAAGCAAACAAACAAGAACAAGAGATCAGAATCAGTATTTTGTGTGGCCAACGCGCTGCA
>KK115274.1:238347-266011 GCA_000611955.2 Stegodyphus mimosarum | reverse complement strand
CTGAACCAAAGTTTTATATCATTTAACAAAAAAAAAATCGCTGCTCTGATTTGACAGATTATCAGTTGTCAGTTTCTATCAGTTGAGTAAAAGGACTATTTATTTTATTTTTTATAAAATACTAGTGGAACTACCCCTAAATACTAGCGGAACCTACTAACTTAACTACAGTTAAGTTAGACTGAGAGTAACGTATATAACAACAGACAGAACGATACCGCCGTAATCTTTCTCTAATAACAATGCAAAAATTGCGATTCATAGTCATACATTTTTCAGTCTGATGCGGTATGGAACACACATAAAGAATTTCGAAAGTAAAATGAACTAATTTTCTCACTTTATATCAGCAGCAAATGCCACGCAGTTTTCAATGACTTTCGTCTTTCTGATCAACTCTCCATAAAAGCTCAAATTCCATCCAATATTTCACCTATATTTAATTTTAGTCGATTAAATGTGGCAAAAACGTTATCATAATTGGTCAGAAATCAATGATGCGGGCAAACAAACAAACACACAAACAGGCATTCTTCGTCTAACAGATTTTGTAAAACCTACAAATTTTTGAATAACAAGCGCTACGATTTGAAAGCGAGCAGTAGCAACACGTTTCGAAACAAAGCACTTTTATATCTAACGCGCGAGACTGTTGCCACTCATAAAAAATGCGTGCGAAAATTAGTGTTTTCAGAGTTTTTAAATAATATCTCGGCTGATTAAAGTCGTACGAAGATGAGAATACTCGAAATGGCTTCCCACAAATTTTTTGAATCGGCCTAATGTATTTAACATTTGGCAATGGAATTTTTATTTCATCGTAAACCTTCGAAAATTTTTATTAAGATACTCTACGATTTGAAAGCCAGCAGTGGCAAAAATTCTCGAAATAAAGAAGACTTTTTATCTCCAGAGTGGAAGACTGTTGTCACTCGAAAAAATGAGAGCGAAAATTAGCATTTTAAGCGTTTCTAATTAATCTCTCTGATTTTAACTACTTTTTTTTTCTTTTGGAAAAAAGTGGACGTCGACCTTTTCCAAGATCTATAAAAGAGTTGTAGAAAGTTTGGTGACGATAGCTTATAGTAGTTACAGAGTTATTAGCAAACAAACAGACTTTTCTCTTTATATATATAGATTTTCCCTAAATAATATAATACTACCAATATAGTAGAGGAATTATTATAACATTTGAAACAATCTAGAAGAAGTTTGATTTCAGTTACGAAACCGGTAACTGTTACGAAAAGTTGCTGTGTTATACTTAAAATAATCTGAGACATAAATTTTTAGTTTCTTTTTAGACTATGTAATGTCTATCATTAAATAAGTAATTAGTCATATTTGCAAATTCTTCATATATATGTACTCATTAGAAAAGCATTTGTACCCTGACAGAATAATGAAAATGTGTGCGATTCTGTAATATTTCTTTAAATAAAGAATTTAAAGAGTTATTTTACTGACATTTATTTACAATTAATTAGCATGAACTGACATCTGCTTTCATTCCAATACAGTACCTTGCGCACTAGAGATTTTAACAGAAAATTTAAAGATGACATTAATTAAACTCAACTAAGATCAAAGGTGAAAGCTTTGTAGCTCTATTAGAAATCTGAATTACACTGTAAGTCGTAATTCATATATAACCGTGGTCAAATCTTCATTTAAAGTTAAAGCGGTTTTTATGATTATGTGAATTTCGGGTTCTTGAATTAAAAAGGCATTGTTTCATATTTGATCTGGATGACTTGGAATTAGATATTCAACAATACATGCGGCACTTTATCCTTTGATGCAATTTTTATCTTCTAAACAAAAACATGCTTTCAATCATGTCTTTAGATGAGCACAAAGAATGAGGATCTTTTGTTGCATCTAACGTAATAAGTCATTAGAGCAAACTCTTTGTTTCGCAGTCCATTGTTTCAAAAACCTTTCTTCTCATTCGGAACCAAGTGCTTTCTTCGAGAGAGTTTTTCAGAGAAGACAAGACACGAGGAGGAATGGATTTATTGAATGCAAATATTCATAGCAAAATAATGATGGCTTTTGAAACATTTTTAATTTTATGTTTATTACTGTTTGTGTTTCTAGTTAATGTAATACTAAGCGCGGGTTTTTTATATTTTATGAGCTGAAATTTGAGTACAGAAAATAGTATCTTCTATTTTGAAATATCTAACATGGGGCATCCCTTGCAGCAAAAGAAATTTTGAAATTTTCTGTTTAAATATAAGTAGGAATGAAAACAAATGATTGCTTTAATATAAGTGATACACACACATACACACACACACACACATATATATATATATATATATATATATATGTCTGTGTGAGTGTAATGATTTAATGCGCAGTCGGAATCCGGGTACTTTAAAAGCTGGCAGTCGTGATGATAGAGTGGCAGGACGCGAGGCAGAAGTTCATACGAAACCAAGTTCAGCCAATTATCATCTTTATTTCTAGTCACATTAGACAGATTCCTCATAGACAATATACCCTTTAATCATAAACAGTTACGATAATTTCTTATATACACGGGTTAACGGGAACGACATCATTTTAGACCGACAAGCAGAGCAGCGGAGACATCTTAACAGTGGCGAAGCTAGGAATAGAATTAATAAGTATAATGACGTAGTTATTGTGCTAAGAGTATTTATACTATATCTGATGTATAAGAACAGCTAATCTGTGATTGATTAATTTTAGTTTTAGTTGCCTTTTTCATGTAGCGTTATATAACATAGAAGGATCTCGAATTTGGGAGACCAGATTAATTTAAGGGGAGAGCACCAAATCTAGAATGTTATTTTTGAGGTCGACAATTATTTTTTAAAGCAGCTATTGCATTTTGTTATATCTTACATATTTATAAAAGTGACAAATTACGCATATTCTCTTCCTAGCATTAAAAAATTTACGTACATTTACGCCAAGATTATGTAAGTCGCCAAACGTTTGGTCCGGTCCCTGTACAACCGTGATAAGTATTGCAACTGAATAAATATAAATGACCGCTATGTTTGCTGTAACCGTAATTCTCCCCATTGCATCGTTTTCAAGCAATTTCAAGAAAGAGAAAGTACTAGTAACATATCGGTGCCGTTGAAAACTATTTAAGGCCGAAGAGAGTGTATCTGCTGTCAGTTGCTTAGTTATTGTTGTTGATATTTGTTAGTTTGGCGTGAACTGAGATAACGCGCTTTGCATTGCGTTGTGTTTAACGTTCTTAGTAATTTGAAGTGTAACTACTGATTATACTGTGAACACTTGTAAGAATATTTCTGTGGAAAATTCCAGAGTTCTGAAATATTTCTTTTGATAAAAAATAAATCTTTATTAACCTATTATCGGGCTTGTTCATTCAATCTATTACGAACCCGTACGCACGCAAGAATAAGTTTATTCTCAAATCGTTCAAACAGAAGAATTGAACATACTGGAGGTGAAAAAAGGTTTGTCAAAACCCTATAAGAGTACAAATTTAATTGAATATGCTATTTTTCTTGCTCATTTTTCCAGATTAAGGCCGACCTTTAGAACAATGTTTATCGTCGATTAATTTCTAAACGCATTTTCGTATGCCTTTTTCTCAAGTCTTTTCTGGATAGCTTATTAACTCGCAGCTTAGCTATTTTAGATGAAACAATACATCGGTAAGACAATTGTCGTCCTATGTTATACAGAGGACCTTACAGTTTCGGTTGTGACCCGGCAGTGGTTTAAGGGACAGAGTTTGGTGTGTTGACAAACGTTTTAAATTTTTTCTGCTTTTACACATACGAATTTCATGGTTAATAATTATAATAATTACCAGATTATAGTTTCTCAAATTATTATTATTATCATTATTAGTAGTATTAGTAATAATACTATTTCACAAGCGTTTAACATTCTTATAGAAATTTCTGTTTTTCGCTTTTTTTTTCACAGACATGCAGGTCCCAAAATGTTTTCAATAAACAATTTGGTCACGATGTCAAAACGTTTGTGAAGCACTATTCTGTATAGTCTTTAATTTAATTCCATTGTAAAAAATTTAATCTTCAGAGGTATTCTACCACATTTAACCAATACTGAAAGAAAAGGAAAGAATGCGTATTTGATTTGAGAAAACATCATTTCCAGAAATGCACTAAATTCAATAAAACTTTATGTACTGAAAATAAAGTAAACTTCTCTAACGAAATATAATGTTTGTAGAATGATTCCAGTAATTTTTGATTTTGATAATACTGCATATGGCAAAGCTCACGAGGGCTATCTTCTCAAAGAGAGGTATGTCTTCGTGAAGGACGTTTTAAAGGAACCTGATTTATATTTATGCTACTCATGGGCTAAAACCACGAAATCAATTATGTATCCAATCCATTCGCCTGGGATGAACTCAGGTTGAACTTAAACTATTCAGCGGTCTTAAGTCCTCAGCCACTGGCGAAGCCATTGCATTCTAGGGAAGTCCATGTTTGATATCGTAAATGAACAAATTGAAATTGGAACCAATCATCCGGGTAAGTGATTTTTAGGTGAAATAGGACCTTAATTAAAATTTTACCCTCACCGCGTCAAATTAAGAACAGTGGAAGTAAATTCTAGAATCTACGATTTGTCTGAAATTTTCTTATTATATTATGAGGTTTTCCTGCTCTTTTGTTTTTAAAAAAATTAAATGAAATTCACTCATTAAAGTAGCAGTTTCTTCTCTTAAATAAGTTGCGTGAAATAAGATTAACTGCTATTAAATATAATTTAAATGCGAATGTCAATAATTTCCTTCAGTTACAGTGTTTACAATAGTTCACATACTTCTGAAAGTTTCAGTGGTGTCAGACTGATAACCAGACTATGAGAAATTAATTACAGCCAAAAACATCGCGGCAAAAACATCGCAGAAGAAAACTTCACGAAGAAAACAACGCATGGCAAAAACATCGGGGTTCAAAACATAGTGGGAGAAAATAAAGCAAGGAGGAAACATCGCAGTTCTAGAACATCGTGGTACAAAATACTGTGATCGAAAATAAAGCGGTTCAAAAATTTCGCAGTTTAAAAGCGTCGTCGTTGAAAATATCGTGGTATAAAATAAAGTACTTACAAAGCATCGCATGATGATAACATCGCACACATCCGTTTCTTCGGGTTTCAAAAGTTTTAAACGCATTTTCGAATAATGATTTTAAAGCACGAGAAGGAAAGAGGGTGGAAATGCTAACGTTACATTAAAAATAAACGGAATTAAAATAATATGTAATTTTCGCTAAAAACAATAACAGATTAACAAACGTGAAAGGAAATAATTCGTTAATTAGTTAAGCAATTTTTAAAGCAGTAACCTCTTTGTCTTCCCTTTTCTAAACAGTTTTTGACTGTATGTTTCATGAAAAATTATCAGTAAAACTTTATAAAAACTATTAATTTATTAATAACTTTTGTTAATTAACTGTGTACGTTTTAAATGCTATTAAGTGCTATAGAGTTGCATTAATTTTCCACTCATTTTCAATTTTTATATGCTTAAGTTTCCTTATTAGTTTTTCAGCAAAAATTTATTAGTTCATTCAAAAGTATGAAATACAGAAGTAAAAATTCCTTCTTTCCTTTTTGCGCCCCAGATCATTATTCGAAAATGTGCTTATAAGTTTTCAAACTTGAAACGCGCATATGTGCCATGTTATTATTATGCGATGATTTCTAGGTACTTTATTTTTTACCGCGATATTTCCGACGACGATGTTTTCAAACTGCGAAGTCTTTTAACTGCTTTATTTTTGATCACGATATTTTGTACCACGTTGTTTTAGAACTGCGATGTTTTCTCTTTGCTTTCTTTTCTCCGAAGATGTTTTGTTCCAGGACGTTTTCGCCTTGCGTTGTTTTCTCCGCGACGTTTTCGTCCGCTATGTTTTTGCCACTATGTTTTCGGCGGACACCGAGAAATTAGTGTTTCAAAAGTGACATCATGTGATTAAAACGTTTGTGTAGCATTGTATATCTTAATATACTTGCAAAATTCCGTTTTATGACAATTAGTGAACAAGATTACAATCAATTTACGGTGATTCCACAACACGATTCACGAGATGTTGACACGATGTTCCACAACACGGTTCACGAGATGTTGACACGGTAATTCCACAAGATGACAACTAGATTATAGTGCAGTTGAGAAAAATGAACGTAGTCGAATTCAGTATTTTTCTGCAAATATAGTAAAATAATTTAGTCTTGAATTAAAATAACTTTGTCTAACAAAATATAGTGCTTGGAGTATAAATTTTAAAACGTAATTAAGTATCAGGTTATACCAACTTTAAACCGCTATCTAACTCGAAGTTAAGATTTCAAGAATTTTGAAGAAATCATAAAACTAAAATTTCGTACACACCAAAATACAATTCAAATAGCAGTATAATATATATAAAAGCCATATATATAACTACAAAACATATATAATGAATTGTCTCACGGTTACCGCCTTTGATAATGGTACATCATTATTAAAATTTTGGGAGCATTACAATTAGATAGTTCGATAATGAACATCACTAATAATCGTGTTCCATAAAGTGACCACTTAACGTAGACTAGAATAACATGGATTTGTGGGGGATTATATTGGGAAGGTTTCACTGTAAATTTCAGTTCGTTAATTTGAAACTCATGGCCATCTTATACTCGTTGAAAAAGTCATTAATATATGTAACTATCCGTACCGTTCCAGGCTTGTATTTAATTACATTAACCGAGAATTTTTTAAATCATCTTAGGTCATCTCTTTATTCCAATATTAAATGATGGTCATGGACGGATTAGGAGTATTCATTTTAAAGGTTATGTACATAATGATCAATACCTTTCAGCATTTATGTTTTCAGATATGGTGTTCGCTTTTAGAAGTAGTTCTCTGTGGGAGATAATCGAACCACGGACCTCTCGAATACGCGCCGAACGTGCTGACCACTACACTACGAAGGTATGAGAAGAAGGCGGGAGAGATACTTTATAAAGTGTACCACGGATTCAAAACATAAGCAAACAGAAATATCTAACATTCAAAAGTTTTAGTAAAAAAGATATTATGTCCAACAAGTTTAGAGATCAGAGCTGTTTACGACCTTTCAAAACATAACACTAGTTACTTGAAAAATAATAATATTAATAATAACGTTAATATTTGTAATGTTATTACAAATAAAAATGTAACCCAACATTCAACAAATGAAACATTTATTTACACACGTGAAGTTTATAATGATCTGAAATTTAAAAATGTTAAATTTCTCTGGTCTATAGATGACAAAGACAGTTCAATTTTAATTTTTTAATTTATATGATAAATAATTCGTAGAAGAAGACGAGAGGACTAAATGTGTAGTTATTAGAAGTTTTTTTAAGACATGATGCTAAATAATAAACTGTACGTTAAAAATCCTGAAATTACGTATAATTTATTAATTATTTATTTTCAAATTTAATTTTTTAATCTATACCTGTAACAAATAAAATTGGGTCGTTGTAAGATATTCTTATGTTCGCACAAAATACAGAACTGGTTCATTACTTCTGAAATTTAATGACAGCTTTTAAATTATAAATAGTTTGCTTAAAATTTGTTATTACTTTTTTTTTTCTATAAGTCTCTCTTGAGAACTAACTTTTGCATTTGCTCATAAAATATTCATGAGGTGTTATAATTTTAAACATTCAAAATAAAATCTCCCCTTAATTACATATTTAGAAGAGGAATTCATATTTGCCTAAAGTAAAATTTCTAAGCGAGTAAAGTGGTAACGTTACGATGATGTCTGTGGTTAATTCATTAAACCGACTGCACGGGACCCTAAACGGAATGCTCCCATTAGTGACAATGGTGTATTTTACATAAGAAAGCCAAGATTATTATTTCATAGCACATGGCTATGAGATACTTTGTCGCAGAAGTTTTATAGCTGTTCCTATGGAATAGAAAACATGAAAATTTTATGTCATGACAAGAGAAAAACGCAGTCACAACATAAAGAATTATCACCGTAATAAACATTAAGGACCAATGGACATTAAGGACCTTAACAAGAACAACTATCTTGCTTTGCAATGCAGGAGCGACAACGCATTTATTCCCTCTGATTTGACTTTTAGTTCCTGAGGCAAATAAAACATAAAATCCTTTAACCAGTCTACATTAGATGTTCGTACAATTTTATTAATGACAGTGTGAAATATAATGGCTATAAAATAATACCTTAAAAAATACCGAAAGAAAATAAGATACTGGATGTAGGATATTTTTAAATAAGCAGTTTTTCTAGGTATAAAAAAACCTAAATTTTATTATAGTTGCAGAGCAGAATAAAAGAACACATTTCCTGACCAAGATGTTAAAGCTATGAAATATGGCATTTGTAATATAGACCATTCTGAATATATTTAAGAAGTTTTGAAGTTTTATTTTACGTATTTGAGTTGGATGTTTTTTAGAACTGACATTCAGTTTGTTTGCAATAAATTATATTTTTAAATTTGTTTCTTCTTCCATAAACTTCACTAAATCTTACCTGTGCAATGTGCTTTGAAATTCAAATTACGTAACCATAGAAATTTGTGTTAGCATTGTTAAACATTATGTCTAATTTGTAATGTACTCATATAAAGTTATAGAGAAGATTCAATTTCCCTAATAATTCCTACATGAAAATTTCCCTCTACTTAAGAAAATGACACTTTCAAATGATTTGGCAAAATAGTTTATTAGTTAATAGCTTGCCGCATACAATTAAATGATAGCATATGACTTCTTTTTTCCAAGTTATATTTTTCCTTGTTAACAAATACATTTAAACGTAATTTAGCTTCATTTTACCTTCACGTTCTAAAATTACTTCAGAGTAAATTATTTCATTAACTTAATAGAAGCTTAAAATTAGCAAAGGAACAACGTTGTACTTGATGTAGATTTCGTGGGCACAGAGGTCCTTCTCCATCAGAAGCAAAGAAATTTGCAAGATTGGAAAGCGGCGGGTTTAACGATAATATTTATAACTTACTGCAACAAAACGAATAGAAAGATAGCGCCATCGTTCGACAAAATTAGTAAAGAAAATAAATTAAGGGGTTAAAATGAACAGGGACCTGTTTGCCTTCGAAATCAATTGAGATTTTTGTATAAATCTACGCCAAATACAAGGTTGTTTTTTTACTAATTTTGAGTTTCATTTTGGTATGTTTTTCTTCTGATTTTAATAGAAGCTGATTGAATCTGGGAATAAAACGTAGGCTAAATAAAGAAGATAAAATTGCTTCTGCTAATTTACGCCGAAAAAATAATAAAAACACTTCACAATTGCAAGATGAGCTTCGTTTTAAGAGCGAAGTAGAAGCAGAACCTCTTTAAATGTTTTAACTCTTCCTTACGTGTCTCACGATTTGTATTTACATCGGGATTCATCTGAATTTTATGCGTTTACATTTTTACATAATTTCACATCATTTTTATAAGCAGACATCTTAATTATACATCCTCCGTTCTTCCAAAATTTACGATTTTCATTCGAGACTTTTCAAGATATCCTGAAAGCAACAGCAAAAACTAAATTTCCCTACGTAAAGATATCTAACATGGCACATGGAAAAAAAGCAAGCTTATTTGAAAGCAAAACAGTTACTAAATTAAAAGTTGTTACACTTCAGTAGTTATTGTAGGTTACAACCTACAGTAACTACTGAAAAGATAAATATTAGCACATGGAATAACTAACCCAAGGATAAACAAAAGCTAAACAATGAAATAAATCTTATAGATAGTTGTTCCCACTGTGCACTCAAATACGGCCTAAGCAAAACATAATAACAGAAAGTAATGCAACAACGAATTATAGAAACAAAAAATATCAATAAATTGAGTCCCAAGATAAAGAAATTCTAACCAGAGGATCCCATTGGTCTGATAAGACTTAATAGAAAGAAAATAAGATTTTTATATATGAATAAGGATTCAATAAAGAATTCAGACTATACTCACATTTTGAACAAAAATATAAGTATTATTTTTTTCTGCGAAACATTCGGAGATTTAATCATGAACTAAACAAAAAATTCTTCAAACTCAGTTAAACTTTATGAATAATTTTATTGATCTGCTAATTTGAGAAGCTTTAAATTCACGTACATCGAAGATGGAAATAACCTGTCATCCGATATCAAGTTTTCACGTCTTTGCTTTATTGAACTTCAGTGCAGTGCCATTTTAGAAAACGATAGCGAAAGCAGTTATACCGATTAAATTATCCTTCACTTAGTAAATGACGTGAGGTCTCGGGGGTACCGCTTTTGCAGCCTTATCAAATCGTAATTTATAGAAATTTTCGCATTTTAATAATTCACAAACTGGCAGCCAATCTCTCTTTAAAGTCTATTTTTAATGGAATAAATATTAACAATGCTTTCCATCATGTAGTGAAGTATTTCGGAACACTTTCTAAGGAGTAACCTTCCCCGACCATAATTTTCAACTCTTAAGATGATAATTAAATTTCTCTCTTAGTCAAAGCCACATAGATTCTTTTCTTTCCATTTTTAGGTACTTGCTTTTCCTCGCATTTAATGCATTCAGTGCATCACGACATGCTTCGGATGGCTCTGTGTTATTTCTAGACAATGCTCGAGAAATTTGTGCCAACTTTTCTGAATATTCATAAAATATTTACCGCACATATTCTGTTGCTTTTGACATTTATGGAGCTATACAATTCTATTCATAGTCGGTCTAAACTATAAAAAACACAAAATATTAGATAAAAGGAAGCTAAAACTATCTTTTAGAATGAATATTTCTCAAATATGCAATTTCTTACTTCTAAAGGAGTAAAACATCTTTCGAACGACATCTCTTAGACTATTTGTTCTAATTTGTGAATAGAACTAATAAATAATAAATCTGCTATATTTCTGGCCACGTGAATTGTAATTATGTTATGAATTAATAATATCATTTAATGCAAAGTTTAATTTTTTATATATTCTTGTATGGAAAACATAAAGTAGGCTTTTATATACTAATTATGTAAAAATATTATCACAACATCAAAACTATCTGACATCATTAATTAAACTTTTACACGCCTTACGAAAGTATAACTTAAGATAGGAATACGTATCTGTTTCAGAATGCGAATTTTTAAATGCTAATTTTTTGCTAGATATTTCTAGATTTAAGTATGAGTTCCTAATTCCTATCTGTTGAAGCTCTTTCTTTTTGCTTTGAAAATACTTCGAAGAAACATGTTTTGAGACTTTTGCGTTTTCTATCACGATTTGGATTACCCGCTCAGAGATGCAATTTCTTGTTCTAAACTATCATAGTAGGAGGTTTTTAATCTAGAGTGTATAAGGTATTTCTCGCGCCTTCTTGGTGTAGTTGTCAGCACTCTCGGCGCCTATTCGAGAGGTCCGTGGTTCAAAGTCCCCGCGAGGGCATTGCTCATTTATCATCTCTTCTGCTTCAAAATAACCTAAAGTCTCTACAAGTGTACTTGGAAATATAATTCTTTCAGTCATTTTATTGGAAGGTCTAAATTTATTGTTTTGATAATTGCAGTCATTTAAGTCTTATCCTGCTACTGCTTATTAATTCACAAAAACAGTTTATTAAATAAGTTATTCGATTTTAGTTTGTTTAAAGTAAAGAGTCTTTTGCTTCGATAGAGGATTAGGATATGGCCGTTTGAATTTCAGCAATTAAGTCTTCCGTATCTTATGAGTTTGAACAGCTTGCGGTTTCAAATTCATTAATAGCTAAGCAAATTTGTAACCCCATGGTTTTCAAGCGCTCCAGTTTGCGACGGCCAGAGGTGATACAGAATTCTGCAAATAATATGAAAACTATAAATGAAAAGTAGGCACAACAAGACAGCATTCATAAATTAGAAAATGGCAGCAGTAATAAAAAATTTTAAAAAGATGTTTGTGGCAGTAGTAGCAAACAAAAATAAATAAGAAAGACACAATTTTTAAGAATGTTGAAGCGGGAAGAATATGAATGATAAGTATTAACGAGGGAACAGGGGTTTTGTTGATGTTTTGTCTTTAGGCTTTTGTAAGTCTTGTAATTCTTTTTTTTATGATGTAAATAGTAAAATGTGAATGCATTTCAGGAATGATGCTTTCTATCATCATACCAGTACACATGCCTTCAGTGTAAAGCTAGTTTTAAAAGACAAGAATAAAATATTTAAGATGCTAACAACACTTAGAACTACGGCGCCTTCGTAAGAGCTTCGATTTACTATTACTAATGGAAGCAAATGAGGAAAGATATGTTACTGAGGTTGAAGCTGGAGTACCTGCGATGGTATCAACTTGATTATTCGTAATCAAAATTCAGATGAATCCATTAATTTTAGAAGTCAGTACTTTCGACAAGCTTAAATCTGCTGTTACTTTCGCTGAAAAACTCAGCCCAGTATCTGTTGTTATTTATAAAAATTTAATAAATCCATATAATGAAACAAAAAATGATTTTGAATCATTTCTTAAAAAACTGGAAAAAGGTGATTATATTTGTGTGTCGCTTTCTTTAGTCAAAAACTGCACGGACTGGACCCAGCTGAGAATTCTCCGCATTTGGCCAGAGGTGGGTCAAAATTTAGTCACTAGTGAAAATTCCCCTAGAGATAAAAGATACGCGAATCATGTCACCGCTCAGGAGTCCAAACTAGTTTCTCTAAACAACCAAAGTTTCTCTAAACAAACACTGAGCAGTCGTTGTCACCACTTACGGTGCCCAGAGACCATGGTAGCGAGAACTGTGAAAGCCTGGAAATTTGACTGCAGCTCAGATTTCCACGCTGTAGGCTACTGCGTAGTCGAATAGTACTACGAAAGCTACGAATCATCTCCTGAGGACAAATCGCCAGGCGAAGTACAGAGTTATTAACTCTTTCTTCCTAAGGGCCCTCCTTACCCTGTGCATCTACCGTCAGGTGGAGTAAAGAGTCATCACCTCTTTCCACACAGGTTTTGTGTTCGCCAACTCCCTCGGACCAACCATATGAAAATATATTCTCTTCCGTTCTGGAACCACCAGGCTCGATGTTTTTATCCTCCGGTGCCTAAGCTATCAAGTTACACATCTTAGCCAGCACAATAAACGACTGCCCGGGGGATGTGTGAAAGGTCATGAGAAGCCAAGATTATTTTGTGTAAAAAATATTTTGTTAATATGTACAATGAAACATTATACAAAATGCTTTAAAAGTTGAGGCTATTACTACTTCCTTCATATAAGCACTTAACAAATATGGCCATGCGTAACAAAGGTGAAAAACATGCGAACTTTTAAAAATTTCCTGAAAACGGAATTTATGTTCAACAAAGCTAACTAAACATTTTTGTTATTTATCTCTTAAATGATTTCAAAAGCATCTGAAATAAATACATTTTACTTTTGTTATTAGGGACCAATAACTTAATCTAACATTATACAAATGTTACACAAAATTGTGTAAATCGTTCTAATGCTATTTAATTTTATTCTAGCTAAGCTATCCTGGCTAGAAAAAGAATAACAAAATAAAAAATCCTGATATGTAAATGAAACTTTCATACAGTTGGATTCATGAAATATTAATTTACTACTGGGGAAAAAATAACCTAATTAATTATAAATTTGACAAAAAGGTATACAAAGATTTGGTGCAGCTCAAATTTTAGTTTATGGCATTCTTATTAAATTTTATAACATAAATACTTTAGAAAGATTCTAACAATTCTGAAAGAATATTGCTAGTATTCGTTTGCCATGACACTTTAAAAAATATATAGCAGTATTCGTTTTTTAATGCGTTCTTTTATATGAGAAAGCGGTAAAGCAAAATCTATGTTTTCTTTATTCTTTTAATAAGCAAGATGAAACTGTGGAGTTTCGCCAATAACATTTCAAGTTAATAAAATGATTTCTAATTGTAACCTCTGTTTTAAGACTCACGAATAAAATCTTACAGCCCCAGAATTGTGACATATTTTTTTTTCATTAACAGCATTAATCGTTTACCCATAAATTTGCGACATTTTTGGCGGAGTTATAAAAAACTATCTACCGCATTCTAGAAATTAGCTAGACAGCGAAGAATGAATCAAGTAAGATATTACGAGGACAGAAGTATTCTAATAAGTGACAACAAACGTTAACTCATTAACACATGGTAAGTTGCAAAATATAGTGGCAGACATCGGAATTTGATCAGTACACAGCGGCTATTTATTGTGCATATAAATATCGAATGATTAAAGTTGCAAATTTTGGCGATTAAGAGCGGTGACCATTATAACGCGAAATATCATTTCAGCTATTAGGAAGTTAATACTAGGCGATTACATTTCATGCAGGACGTTCAAAATATGCTCTAGGCCTAGTTTTAAGAAAAGAAGCAAAACGTTTTCCTTATAATTTTAGCTATTGAGACCTTTTGGTATTGAGATTTTGCCTTTGACCAGCCGTATTTTAATGAGATTTTTCTGTGTCTTTGGACAGCTGCGAAAATGTCTTAAAATTTAATATTAGTTTTAAAATTAAATTGAACATTTAATAAAACTTTTTAAAATTTAATACAAATTTTATTAGACCAGGTTTGCTATTTCAAAACAATGTTCTTTCGAACAGCTCACCAATGGGCACCAACGAACCCTGATGAACTCTGCTAGTTCATCTGGGATTTATTCCACGGAACTGGCTGAATTGTAGGTGCTATGGAAAAAGAGTTGCAGCTCTTCTACTGTTAATTAAAATTGTTTTTAAGGTTGGCGCATTCGTTATTGCTTTCGCATTGAAAAATTTGCGATCAAAGAAGAGAGTTATCTGATTCTTACAGAGAATATTATCAGTTCTGCAGAAGGTTTCTTGGAAGCATGATCATGATTACGTTATTTAATTCTAAAATGATGATGCTCATATTTGTTCTTTTAAGGGTGAAATTTGACATAGTTTTAAGTAGAGTTTACTTGAAGTGTTCCCACAAAATATCTTGAATGGTTGGAATTTCCTACAGTCTTTACAAATTACTCCAGCATCAAAATATTCCAGGATTTTCCTAGCAGAATCCGCTCTACGACATTTCACACCATCTTCCTAAATTCATGACTAATATTCATTTTTCTGAAATAAAAACATGAATCAGTAAATAGTACCATAGATAGGTTTCAACGCTTATGATTGATCTAAAGTAGAATGGTCTGAAAGTTCATTCACTTAGCATGGCAATCCAGAATTTGCGTTACAAATTACAATAAATTTGCGTTAAGCATAGGAAACTCGATAAACAATTGCGGGATTACACTTCGCAGAAACTATGCGCCCTCTATAAAAATCACCTCATGTAAAGAATGGAAAGATCGCCGTCCCCTGGACACAATACAAATCACGCTCATCACTCTCAAGTGCCGTTTTTACGGCAATATTTCAACTGAGCTGGTAACGTCGCGCTTCGCGAGATAAACCAGCATAAATTCAATATTGGTATTGGTATTGGAATGGAAAGATCACCAGGAATAATAATCTTTCAAAACGAGAGTCAGCGAATGACTCTGCTGTTATTTCCAAAAGCCTTGTAAGTTATTAAGTTAAAATTTTAATACAAAAGGTTTATTGTAACCGTGTTTTGAGTTCGCAATAACTTCTGTGGAAGACTAAATGCGGGAGATAAGTCGCTCGACTGTCTACAAGGGCATAATTTAACTTTGTAGTGTACAAATTCCGTATTACGCAGCATATTGAGGTTACTGAGCATATAAGAGTAGGAAATATCCAATGATTTTGATATTAATCTTCAGTTGCTAGAGCATAGAAAATATGGAAATAGCATTCAAAATGTGTTTATCATTATTATATGAATTTTATTCCCCAACAGGAATTGATTAATTAATTTTATGTCTTCTAAAACTCAAAGCTCGGTTAGGTTGTTTGAATATGGGAAAGCACATGTAAATTACATGCCTAAGAGAAGAGATGCTTTCGTGGAAGACTTTCTAAGGTAACCTGGGTTTTATTCATATTACAGCAAAGAAAAACTACAAAAACTCAGCTTATTCGCCTTTGATCAACTTCAGATCCAGTTTCCAGTACACAGCACACTTAACCGCTCTACCACAGACGGAGTCCAAAAGAGTTAAACACCTTTAATTTTGTCAACAACATTGCGAAATTAACAAAGGGTTATATCTAACACTGTTTTAGAAACTAACTAAGGATTTTTTAGAAATTTACCATGATATTGTCAACTTATAGAACGTCCAATAAATATATAATATCAGTACATATTAGCAATTTTTCGAAAGCTCTTTTAAACATACATTTTCATGTCTTAGACCCACGCTTTCAAGATAGATCAATCAGGTTTTAAATTACGCAATGGCGAGCATTAAATAGGCATTTATATACTTACTGTCTTCAGCTGCGAAAATGGTGAGTTAGGCGAACATATCGTCTACTCCCTGCACATGTCTTTTCCTAAATAATCAATTAATCCTAATCATTTCACAGCCGTCCAATATTTGCGGCTGGACTGCATTGAAGTAAGGTCTACAGAGCGCCAATAAATCCTCCAGCTTGGAGTTTGGGGACACAAGAGGGGGGAGAACGGGTTTAATTTAAAGGGCTTTATGACAGGCGAGTGCTTCCCACGTCAAATGTTTGTCCAACAACTGAGTAAGTGGCATTCGAGAGCGTTTTATCAAAATTCTGCGTGGACAAACCGAACGTCATCACGCAGGGCGATGCATGCATATCTCTCTGAAGTTGCGTAAACTAAATGATGGATGAGTGTTTATGCAATATACACCGCACTACAGTTTATGTTACAAGATAATATATTCGGACTCATAATAATGAAAGATGCAGTATATTTAAACATGGTCAAAATATGGCCACACTGCATTTTATTCTAGATTAATGAAATTTTCAAATGAATTTCACGTTAATTCAGGCTTTCTTCGTAAAATTAATTTTAATTATCTCTAGATTTTATGATTTTTAAAACTCCTATGCAATTCGTCCCATCATTGTAATATACTTCACTTACTGTAATATACTGTAATATACTTACTTGAACGCGTTCAATTGAATACTGTCCTTGCTATTCTGAGTTTCCATTAAAAGCCTAATGCTTGGTAATGCCGCCATTTTATATTTTATTTCTATATCTATTATTTAATAAAGTTTGTTATCGCATATATAATGACATTAAAGTTTAATTTTCTGAATTTTACATATTACCTGACCATAATTCTTAAATTAACAGTTTGTTGGAGGCCTGATTTTGTTCTAAATTTCCACAATTTTTTTTGGTTCCATAATTTGGTTTGGCAAGCAATTCCGTAATATTTTTCAGAAAGAGTCTGTAATTTTTTTCCAATTCTCAATTTCAAATTTTAACTATCTTTCAAATCTACGTCCACGTTTTCGCTATCCCATTCTACATGCATTTTGGTAACTTATAAAGTATTTCTCCCGTCTTACTAGCATACCTTCGTGGTGTAGTGGTTAGCAGGCTCGACGCGTGTTCCAAATGTCCGTGGTTCGAGTACCGGGAAGAGCATTGCTCATTTTTCATGTCCCCTGCTTCGAAATAACCTAATGTCCCTACAGTGACGCCCGAACAAAAAAAGGTGGTGGAGGGTGATTCTCCATCGCCGGGATTTGGCCATTGGTCACCTAATCTCCAGTCGCCCTTTAAAACGGGGAGTATATAAGGTATTTCTCCCCCCTTCTTCGCATGCCTTTGTGGTGTAGTGATCAGCATGCTCGGCGCGTATTCGAGAGGTCCGCTGTTCGAGTACCGGCAAGGGCATTGCTCATTTTTCATGTCTCCTGCTTCGGAATAACCTCATAAGTCTACAAACGTAAAAATATTATTTCCGATAAGTGAATCAATTCGTGATAATTTTCATTCAAAATCGAATTCTTTACACCATACACGGGAATAAAAATATTGTTCTTTACTCTTTCGTTCTAGTATTGCAGTTTGAAAAGATATTCATAATATGTTTCTTCCAGTATTTCCTTTGCTTCAGTAACGAATGTTTATGAATGCAATATTTTTTAAGAAATCGTAACGGTTTAAAGAGAAACTTCTTAGATTTTAGATTCTGCCGACATTAATTTGTGAAATTTTAGTCAGATTATAAGAGGATATATCTTCCACTATTTATGTTTAATCGTGTATATTTAGTCTAGCACATGTTACTGAATTAGTATCTCGAACAGTAACTCACACAAAAAGGGTGGAATAGTTGGAGAAGTTGCCTCTTAATTTAATATAAGATGAGCCACTATATGATATTGTGGCATTTGTCATAAGTTAACACTAGCATTATTGCATTTTCGGCTAATCTCGTTTCTTTTAAATATATATTATAATTTAGTTTATTAAATTTGTTTGCAGGATTAAAATTCTTCATTAAAATAGTGTTGCGTGTGTAAGGGTTCGTAATGGATTGAACGCACAAGTCGATAGCATGTGGTACAGCATCTCTTCTTTAACAGAAATGCTCATCTCGTCTTTAAATGCAGGAAAGGCTACCATCAGCTGTCTTAACTATTCTTCCATTGCTCGTGTAATTGGCATTCAAATCCCACTCTTTTGACACCAAAAATTGTTGCTTGCGTACGGGTTCGTAATGGATTGCATGCACAAGTCGTTAGAAAGTTAAAACAAAATGCTGAAATATTTCCTCAGAGATATTCGTACAATATCACAATATCTCAAATGTTAAACAGAACTCAGTTCAAAACAGAGAAAATTATTCCAATCTTACAGAGAATTCGCTACTATCAATAACAGAGCTAAGTAAACATACAGTTTCCTTAAAACAACAGCAACTGAGTTGAGGTGTTTTAATTAGGCTTTTATAAGCTTTTTAATTATTCACGAGAATATTCTAGTACAGTCTATTTTCTCGATTTTTCTGGATGGCAACAGAAATTACGAGATATTTATTTATTAAATATTAAATGCACGCACTCTTGTATTTTTACTTTTCCGACGTAGCTTTCTCTTGAAATTCGTCTGCGTTGCACGGGAAAATAAAGCAGTTTTAATTACAGTGCTAAATAAATACAAAATCCGTAACACTGCCCCCTTTTCAAGGACTGCCCGTCCCGGGCAGTACAATCCCTGGACAGGAAGCCAAACTTATAACTAAAGCATCAATACAATAATAAACATTGCATTACAAAAACGAAAGTAAGTAAGGATATCCAAAGTAACAAAGCAAGGATATCCAGTTACAAAGTATTTATTTTTACATCAGCTAACAGCCAAAATTTTATACAGAATTCATTTATCGAACTTTGGGCATACAGTGAATAATGCTTCGTCTTACTTTTGCAGAGACTAAGTTATCTTGCCTTTGTTCATCAACTGTAGTATTTTCATAGCTTTGTAACACAATAAACAATTCGCTATAAAGATATTTCATACCTCTGAAGTTAGAGAAAATGTAATAGTAATCTTTCCAATCAAGCTGACTTCAAGTCAAAAACGCAAATATTTTGTTACATCCAAAAATCTATCCCTTGCATTGTTTCACTAAAGAATTTTGCCCCTAGAATTCGGACTATAAACTCAAAGCAGATCCCCCTTTAAAGCCAAAGTGCCACAGGTACATAATAGAACAATGAAAGCTCTTAGCTTATATGTGACAAGTTCCCGTTTAGATTTCCAGCCTTTACTTTAGAACACTGATGCAATATTTACTTTTATTCATAAAACGTCGTTATGTGGTACTTGTATTCCGATCAATTACTTTATATGGTATTTCTCCCGTCTTCTTCGCATGCCTTCGTGGTGTAGTGGCCAGTACGCTGGACGCATAAGCGAGAGTTCTATGGTTCGATTCCCGGCATTATTCATGTCTCCTGCTTCGAGATAACCTAATGTCTCTCCACTGGCACCCGAACTAAAAAGGTGGTTGGTGATGATTCTCCACCACCGGGATTTGGCGATTGGGTCCCCCAAACACCAGTCGTGCTTTAGAAGGGGGAGTATATAAGGTATTTCTCTCGCCTTCTTCGCATGGCTTCGTGGTTTTGTGGTCAGGACGCTCGACGCGTAACCGAGAGGTCCGTGATTCGATTCCCGGCCAAGGCGTTCCGCATTTGTCTCATTCTTCTACTTCCAAAAAAACCCTATAGTCTCTACAACTTTTCTGTTCGCAAAGCTGGCCCGCCTGTTTCTGGCAAAACATTTTGAAGGGTATGTGTTTCTTCCAAATGAACTTTCTGAAACCCATACTGTATCATCATTTGCTACTTCTAGATATTTTGATTGAATTTCCTAGCTTCTTGCATGCCTTTTTCTACTTGGAGACCACAAATACTTGTCCGAGACTAAATTCTCATTCAAGGCTACATCATTAACCTCCGCAACTTTATTTCGCTAGAATTTTATTTTGGAAGCGATATATTAGGGCAATGATGAAAGAATGGCTTTTTCTTCCTCATCAGCAGATGGTGAAATATTATTATGAGAATTTCCGTTTGAAGAAAAAACAGAATTGTCATTTGATGAATCGGATTCACGTAATGTCGTTGAAATAGTCCAGTCTTGATCATGAAATATAATAAATTTCTCTTTCTCATAGATATATTATTACAGCTTTCTAGATGATTAATAGAAAACAAATTGCAGAAAAAAAGTGGCCCGAAGCTTCAGACAACTGCAAACGGAATGAAGATGTGAGACAGAACATGGCAATGAAGTAACTAAACGATCCAGACAATTAAATTGATACTAGTTTGGGACATAACCACTTTGGGACATAACCACTTTGGTCTCATTTCTATTCTAACCAGCTCTTGAATAATATCTAGCATGAAAATAAAAAAAACAAACAAACAAATGGCGTCGAAACGCTGCTACAACAAGCCGAGATAGCATTTTACTAAACAGGAAAGAAGAACAGCCAACATTACCTCAAGCTGTAATTCTAGGTGTATACATAAAAAATAATCATTTAAAATAGGCTACAGATAATTTTTAAAAAATTAAGAAGTCATGGTATACTATTTACAAATGATCCAAATTTGTAAAAGATATCACGTTTTTAAGGATTATTAATGTTAAGTTATTTTTCTAATAAATACCAATCTTCTCAATAAAATTAGACAGGATTGTTTAGACTATTAAATGATTGAGGGAAAGTTCAACTAAATGAAGAGATGTCTTTGAGGTAGAACTTACATAAAAATTCAACTGGTATTTGCATTAAGCATTAACAAAACAAGAGAAACATATATCTTCTCTAGTACAAATTTAGGAAGCGAAGGTATTTTTGCTAAAATTAGACAACCAGAAGTGGTATTTTACTAGAAGGTCATAAGAAATTTTAATGAAAAACTGTATAAAATAATAATCCCAATCTCTTTCAATTTTAGTACTTTCCAATTTTAGACTTTTACATCAACTTTGTTTTTTATCGTCGCTACGCTACACATAGCAAATATGAAGAAAATGCGTGGCAACAATTAATTGTATCGGAAATTCTAAAGAAATTTTAATTTTAAAGATTTTACGCTTTTGTTGTCAAATTTTGTGCCGTATGTACGAAGAAAGTGATGCTTAATAAATAAAACTAAAATGGCAAAAAGTTATTACAAAAAATTAGTTAAAAAATTGTTACAAAAATTAGATTTTATTCTCTAATGTTCAGCCAGAAGTGATACATAATCGCTGTACAGGGCACCCGATTTTGTACCTCTCCTTCCCCATCGCCATTTAAGTAAAGAAGAATATAAGGAATTTTCTCCTTCTCTTGTGTCCTCGTGATACAATTTCAAGAGTCTGTCTATCTCTGGAAGGTCTGGGATTCGAATACTTCATTTTTATTGTTTTCTGCTTTTCGTACTGCACAGAGGTTTTTCTAGTGAAATCTATCAATAAATACACAAACACGATAAATTAAGAGTGCTTAAAATATATTATGCCTACATGTTTTAGTAGAATATGCTTTAATAATATCACTGAACAGAAATTTCCAGACAGTGAACTTTTAAGCTTTGCTTTAATTTTTTAATGCAAATTTTCCTAAGAGGAAAACAAAGAATAGGCATGTTATAATTATGACCTTTTATGACGGAGTGTTCAGAAAAATCAGGAGTCCATAGAAAAGGAAGGTTGTGCTATTTTCCCTACTAAAGGAGAAAGAGAAATAAATGGGAAAATTTCTCTTGAAATTACTAAATACTCAGGCGTTTCTTTTGTGAGACAGAATGAGAGCAGGAAAAGAGATTTTCATAACAGTTTAATGATACTAGAAGATTCATTATTAAATCCAGTATTCGATTAAACTATTAGATCTTTCATTTTTTTTCATTTATTCCCTATATATAAACATTTGTTTGAATTATGTTTACTTAACTTTTTGAAATGTTTTCTATGAATTCTTTATTTAAATTTGAGTTTATATTTATTACCTAATTAAAACACATAATTTCAGGAAATACGTTAAGTTTTTTATTTTGTTTTACTTTATTCGAATGTATTTTGCATTTCAGTTTTCTTCTATCTATTCAACGTTAAATTTATTTTTTGATTACTTACTAATTAATTAAGTAAGTTGTTTGAGTATTTTATAATTTTTATTTCATTTCATTTATTTAATATTATATTTTATTACTTCTACAGTTTGTTTTTCCCTTTAACTCCTTATGTTACGCTTGACTTTCATCATTTATGCAAAGCCATTAAATATGAATATAGATTTTTATTTTGTATTTTATCTAGTTACATGATTAAAAAATAAAGTGAAAATTTTAATTTTCGTTTTAACATATTTTCATGCAAAAATTATTTTTAACAGCGTATTTAGTGAAATTTCCTTAATTATGAGACTATACGCATTCGTTTTTATTATTATCATTGTAATAAATATTAATGACTTCTAGTTGTTAAACAAAGGATTTCGTTACGAGGTACGTGGTATAGAAGAAATGGATTTTATTTATTGCAATAGAAATATATTTTATTAATTCAAATACAATATAATTGCATTTTAATTCATATAAATGCGATGCATTATTAAAAATAAAATAAGGATTAAGGAAAATCAAATAAATATTTCAAGAAATGCTTTTATTGGTTTTAGTTACTTTCCCTAGGAATACCTTTTGATGAAATTCGAACGACAGCAATTATAGCTTGATAAAATTCAAAACAAAAATTTAAAATATTACATTTTGTCGAATTACTACAATGTTAAAACTGGTTACGCTCGAAGAACATCGAAGATAAATTTAACAGCTTATATTTCCTTTCGCAATAGCAACATTGGCGAAGGCAAACAGATAAAACGTGTATGGTAGCGTAAAGTAAAAAATCAAGAATACAGGGTGTTTATAAAGTCTCGGACTCATTTTGATGTTTAATAACTCATAAAATAATGAAGATATAAACAAACTTACGGCATTTATTGATGGAATAACTTATATATTTTCCTTTTCAGGTTTGAATATCTTTACTTTTGTAAATATCGTCTGCGCGTGTGGTTAATTTCAGATAATTTCATTTTCCAGTCTAAATATCTGCACGTTTCTAAATATCGTCTGCTTATTTATTGCATTTTCTCTCTCTTGTTTTTGGCAACTTTTGCCTATTATTATAGGCTTAGGAGGATGGCTTTTGCAACAGATGTGCTAAGGAGGATAGAAGATGATGCTGAATTTCTAAAGCGCATTATGTTTTCCAACGGAGCATCCTTTCATCTTTCTGGCATTGTTAATCGCCATAATGTGCGCATATGGGGATCTGAAACCCCCATGAATACCGTGAGGCACAAAGGGATTCCCCAAAGGTTAATGTGTGGTGTGGACTAATGCACGACCGGGTCATTGGGCCTTTCGTTTTTACAGAAAAGACGGTCTCATCAGTCGTATACTTAGACATGTTGAAAAACTTCGTATTTCCACGACTAGAAGAGCTTCAGCCACATGTCGTTTTGCAACAAGATGGTGCACCACCTGACTGGGCTACCATCGTTCGTAGTCCTTTGAATGACCATTTTACAGGAAGATGGATTGGGCGAGGAGGTCTAATACTTTTGCCACCCAGATCACCTTATATAACGCTGCTGGACTTTTTCCTTTGGGGATTTGTAAAGGACAACGTTTACAGGAGGAGAGTGTCCAACATTGATGACCTAAAAGCCAGAATTACAACCGCAATAGCCTCTGTGGATGCCGACATGCTTGCCGGTACCTGGCATGAAATTGAATATCGACTTGATATTCTCCGTGTGATGAAGGGGGCATACATGGAAGTTCGTTGACAAGGGTCATGAAACTTTTTGAGTCTTTCTAACCATTTATGTTATTAATTTTAATCTATCTTTATAATTTTATGAGTTATTAAACATTAAAATGGGTCCGGGACTACCTGTATTTCCACCAAAGATGTTTCTAACATTAAATCTAACAATAAAATATCAAAATTTATGATATTAAAATACTTCAAAAGAATATCTCCACTAAAGATGTTTCCAACATTAAAAATAACATTAAAACATTAAAATTTGTAAAATTAAACAGTTCACGAATATCTCCACTAAAGATGTTTCTACCATTAAAACTAAATTAATGAACGGTTAGTTTCTCTGCTTAGCTCCGTTTGAAGCAGAACATGAACATCTTGCATTTTTAATCTCTTCAGTAAGATTTTCTGACAACAAAATGAAAGTTTAGATTTCTCTACTCTATTATCTAGATAACACTAGCTTGAAACACAAAATTATTTGATTACGTCGCGAACAGTTGCGTCTCCTTTCCTGCAATAGTCTCCTTTATTCAGGTAGCAAATAAAGCTTTCATTGATAATTGTCCAAATACGTACGAGATCAAAATGTAAATTTAAATTTATTAACTAAACTCATGTTGGATTTTCCTTCTCGCGAAAGTGAAACTGGAACTCGAAGGGAATTTCTTTAACACAAAATCGAATATAACACTTTTGTATTCGATTTTCATTTTCGAGAAGGTGAAACTGGAGCTCAACTGAAATTACTTCAGCACAAAATTTTCTCTGGCTTCTCGAAGCTATTTAAGATTGCTTACCATTTAAACCGCATTTCCAAAATTTTAAATATATCCTCAATTTTACAAATGCACGCAACTGTTCATTCAAGCGAGATTTTTACTCCATGCTCATTTCTTACGGGCTTTCGTTTTACATTTCGAGACTGAATTTGTCCTTTCCTAAAAAAATCAATGTATGATTCCAATTGCGCACATTGCACATGTTATAAGAAACAAAAATATAAATTACGATATATCAGTTTTAGAGAAATCCAATTGAATTAATATGACATACTATAATAATTGTTCAATTTCGAATAAAAGACATAAATCATCAAACAGTAATTAGCTCAAAAAGGCATTTGCCGAAATGCAGTATTAGACTCAAAATGCGATTTTGCTTTGAATCCCTACAGATTTTTTATCACTTTCTAGCGTCTATTATATTATTTTGAAGCAGGAGACATGAATACTGAGCAACGGCTTCGCCGGGACTCGAACCTGAACTCCTTGAATACGCGCTGAGCGTGTTACCGTAACACCACGAGGGCATGAAGAAAGAAGGGCGACAAATACCTTATAACTTTTGGAATTGTTGACATTGCTATTCAAATTGTTCAAATTATTGCCATTGCTATTCAGATTGTTCAAATCGTTGCCATTGCTATTCACTAAATATTATTAAACTATTATTAAAAATCTATTATAAACTATTATTAAAAAATTAAATAATGAAGAATCTGCATATGTATGTGAAGAAAACCACGGTACCTACAAAGAAAAAATTTTGTATAACGTAGTCTTAGAAACTCAAAGATTTGAAAGCGAGCAGTGGCAACACTCTGAAGCATTTTTATCTCCAATGCGCAAGAATATCTGTCGGAAATTCTAAGGATATGCTGTTTTTTAATATTTTGTGATTTCGTCATTGAATTTTACGTGATATAAGTGGGAAGAACATAACATTTAAGAAATAAGTTAATATACAAAACTTTAATAAAAAGAAAAAAAAATGTTTTGTATACCATCTTATTATGAAAACTGAGCATACATATGTTAAACTGAGAAACGACTGAAAAGAAATAGAAAAATATATGCCAACACTTAACACTGTATCTGGAATTCGAAACGCATACTGTTATGCTGCTGTTTAAAATTTTGTGATTTTGCTATTCAAATATAAGTGGCATGAGTAGGAAGAAAATTATGGTAACTAATAAAGCTGAAAGAACAAAAAGAAATGAGTCAACAGACAGGTACACCAACAACTCAGTGAGGGCATATAATAACAAATACTTTTGGGTAATAATTTAAATCTGAAACCTTTCAGATTTCTTTTTTTTTTTGCGTTACTTTCTTACTTCCTAGCTCTGTGTTGCAAAGTCAGTTATATACCATTAAAATTTCTTTGGTTTTTACCTGTTATTTTTTATTCACCTAAAAGTATAGCTTGTTCTTCTAATGCGTGCTATATGCAAAATCGTATGGTCGACACTTGATTATGAACATCATGCGTTTGAAGTAATATATATTTCCGAACAAAAATAGTAAATAAGGTATTTTCTAATTTTAATGGTTAAAATAATGTTCTAAGATAAGGCAAAAGCAATTTTCTCGATAACTATTGCATTGTTACCCATTTCGAATTGAATCTTCTAATTAATTTTGCCTCTGGCAAATTATTATTCTATTTATAAATTTCCTTCTCATTAATTGGCTTGTTTTAGCTTCTTCGGATTCATTCCTTTGACCTGAGTAACTAAATTTGTTATTTTTATTTTTCATTTGTGATGCACAGTTTCTTGCAGGAAATGCTGCTCTTAACTTAATGAACGTAAATAATGGTTTCCTTCCAGGTGTTTGATCCCTTTTCATAATAGCTTACATTTCTGCTTAATAAAAATTGATACTCTAATATATTCTTAAATTTTTAATTTCATGATATTCAGAAAAGTTAAAGCTTTAGTTACATTGGTTATTTATAAACCTATTGAAAGTGTAGTTTTTTGTATCTCGTTAAATTTGCTTTATGTACCGAATAATTTTAGCTAATTGCTAATATAATAGCATATTTTTCTTTCAAGCTTTATTTAAATTATTGATAGCAAACTATACTAGAATACATTTATTTGGATCACAGAAAATATTTTAATATTTTCTGTTTTGTTTTACAGAAACACAAATAAAGGCTCGTTATTTTGCACGATAGTTAGCAAGTTTGTGATTCAAATATTTTATAATATTTTGTTTAAATACAGTTCTGTGAACGTTGTCAAGCGGTTTCCTTAGATCCCATATGAGTAATTTCTTTAATTTAATTTCTTTCTTTCTTTAATTTTCTTTTTAATTTCTTTTTTCTTTTTCATCTTTCTTTCAATAGTAATTTGTATTGATTATCCTCTTCCTTTTTTTGTTCTTAAACAGACTAAATTTTTTTAGCTGATTAAAATGTCCTTTCTTTAAAGGAGAAAAGTATAGAGAAAAATTCTTTCACTATTTTGTAAAGATCTCTTTATTCTAAGATACCGCTCATGCTTTGCATACTCTTGTGTTAATGCTCAAGCAGTATAATTTATTTGAATGAATAAATGTGAAAGA
>KK115274.1:190915-238329 GCA_000611955.2 Stegodyphus mimosarum | reverse complement strand
GTTTCTTTATTCGTTCTGCAGGTTTTTAATGACAGATTGAATTAAAATGCAGCGTTGCATGAAACTGGAAGATGATAACTGATAATGAATGTTTAACACGTATTGTTGTGCCTATTACTACATATGTTGTGTGATGTAAAGTCAAAACACCACGATAAATGGTCTAATATTTAATTGCATAATACTTCAATTTAATGGCATTAGGTATTTCAGAGGTCTTGCAATTTTCATGAAGAAATTCCTTCAGACAGACGACCTAATTTGCATTGATGATTTTCAGTAAAATCGCAAGATTTCTCCTTGAAAATAGTGAAAATTTACGCCTAAACGATGTCTCAAAAGTAAAAGTTTAAAGATATTTTTGTGAATTGCCAATGTAATAGCGTGAATTAGAGTGTCACAATGTACACAATGCAGAAAGTCAGTTGGATTACTGAATGCTAAACTAAAGATTAAATAGAGTTTCTTGTTCATGGTTATGAAATTCAAGATCGAGCATCAAAATCATCAAAAATTTCAGCATAAACATTCGCGCGTTTCATAGAAAGGGATTTCCGTTGTTAAATTCTGAGCAAGAGCCTTAGTTCCTACTACAACTGTTGACAAAATGCCACTGAAAGGAAAATACATCTTGACGTCAATGATCTCTGCCACAGTCATAATGTCACAATCATAAATTTCAGTCTTAAAGTCACAATCGTAATATTCATTCGTAATGTCGCAATCATATAGGATTCCTCATATTCATGATGTTCATAATTAAGATAATAGAAACATTTATTTCAAATCTCTTGATACGTGTTGAATAACTCTGTAGCCAGCGGCTAAACAGTTATATAATAAAACTGTTATTGATTGAATATTCGTATATCTACATGTAAGTGGTACCGTGAGCGCTGTAGACATAAAACGACATAGTTAATTTTACGCCTTTACTTCGTTTCTAGGCGTAAATGATAAGCATTCACCCGGATTATTCCGTATAGAAGGCTGCCTTCTATATTTATTATTCATGAAAATTTCTGATACCTTTTAATGTATCTGATTTCGATTTGGATGTATAATGGAAGAAAAGAAATCAAGGTACAAAATGAGACAGTCATTTTTAATTAAAATCAAGAAAATACCATTTATTCATGACATTTTGAGAAACTTCGAAATTTCAGGGCTAAACCCGTAACGCTCGGAGGGTTAATAACATTTTGAAACTTTTCTCAAAAGTAAGGTAAATTGAGAAACCGCTGACGTTGAGATAGCAGAATAAGGAGAATAAGGAATATACTAGAAGCAGTGTAATCCCAAGTTTAAGTTGTAATCGAGTTTAGAATATTTATTCCATATCCAATAAAACCTAGACAAAAGAATCCGAGAGCAAGTAAACTCGACGATCCTTCTATAGAAATTTCATTTAAACTACAAAGCATTCTCAGGAGTACTACGTTATCAATGGACCTTAGTTTTATAATTCTTTGAAGTCTTCATGATAGAAGGTATTTCGCCTGAAGATCCATTGTTTTCATTTGCTTTACTTTCACTATTTTCATAAGAGAGCGCTGTCGAATACTGAGAATATCAGCATTCGACTTTGATTTCAGTGGCCATGTTGTCTTTGCTGATGACTCTGGGTTTATCTAGACTTAAATTCTCAATGTACTCTCATCTGGATAAAGTGTTAGACCTACTACCTTTCCTTTTACATCTAGGAAAATGGTCACTTACATAGAACAAAATGACATAGCATGAGCAATAAACACGTTTGATGGCCATACACTCTCCATGAATTTCAAAGATGCTTTGTGTCTGCTTAGATGTACTGAAATAGATTAAAGCCATACGAGAGGAGTTTTATTCATTTCTTTTTTATGAATCATGACGTTCGTCTACCTGGAATTCAAAAGGTAAGCAAGAATCTTAAGAGTTCGAATGCTTTCCAGAAGGATTAGCCAACCAGATTTTCATACCTGAGCCTGACTGAAAATGCGTGGGATGCATCTGGGAGTGTAACAGCTCTTTTTACCCGCCTCCGAGAACCATGCAGAAACTAGAAACTGCTTTGATACAGGAGAACGGCTGCCACGTACACTTATTATCTTCTTCATTAACAGTGCGGGGACTCTCCGTGTGACCCGTGTGTCGGATAGAGATGAGCTAACGCTATATTTACCTTGTTTTCAGTATCATCCTGCAGAGTAAGGTTTGAACATGCCTGCTCTCCATATCATTATTGCACGTTGATCCCTACACTGTAATATAACAGAAATTCTTTGCTTTATTTTACTCTGTGTTCATACTACGTTTATTTAAATGTTGTTCGGTAAATTTTGAGAAATTCTAAAAAAACATTTTCATTCTGTAAATTTTGAATAAGTTTCCATTTTCTAGAACGATAAATCTTTATTATTTGGCCGATAGGAAACATGGCTGAGCTCTAAAGAAACATCTGATTTGTTCGAATGGGAACTATTCGAATGGGAAGTGGGAAATATGGATTGCTTTTGCTACATATTTAAAGTAGGTGTATTTTGTTTCGGAGAAGCAAAGATTTAATGCTTCAGAAGGCTGGGCTATATTTAAAGTTTTATAATTCCAATATGCTTGAAGGAAACACTAAAAAACAAACAACAAAATTAGAATATTTAGATATGAAAAAACATATAAAACATGCTCCTTTAATTTTTGCAAAATCCGTAATTTTCGAAATATTTACATAATTAATAATTATAGAAGTTGCAACTAGCAAAAATTAACCTGTAGTTTTAACAAGGAAATGTGTTAGGAGTAAAAATAATCGGTTTTGTGCATAGCCTCTATTTTTAAATTTTGAAATTGAGAAAAAAAATAAAGCCATATTTTTAACAGTGTACAGATATCATTTTAATTTCACCGAATAATGGGACAAAAAAAGACGTCTCATAAAGGACTAGTGACAGTCGAAACAACCCGAACTCTATGAGTCAATTGTTCTATTACTGACCATATCTGCAAGGTATCAAAGGAAAGCAACTGTGTTGTAAAGACCAGAAAATGGATGTTTAAGGGTCACAACTGCACAGGTAGAGCACCTTCTGCTACTGCAAGCCAGCCAACAGAAGTCTGTCATCCACTTACAATACTTATAATTTTGCCATTGTAAAAACTGTGGATATAGGGTTGCATATAGCGAAAAGTTTTTATCCCAAAATTTACATCCCAATGACACCTTGACCCAAAGAGGATTAGTCAAACTATTCTCGAGATAGCTTCAGCTGGAATCCCCAATGGCGTACTGTGCTGTTTACTTATGAGTTATAACTCAATGTACAGATCAATACTGACGGCTATTGGTCTAGAAAAATCTGAAATTGGCTATTATTCCAGAAACATTTCCGAACTCCTCATTTACAGAAGCGATCTTTTAATGATATGTCTCTTTTAATGATATTTACTGTCTCCACTCCAGATCTTCCAGATTCAGATACAGATCTTATGCATTTTATAGAATTATCATTCTCATTCCACTTGTTGAGACATTTCTTGCGGCCGTAACTCTTCTCGCTTCATAGTCGATAAATGGCGACCTCCTAATGCTGTGACTTTTTCTGCGATTATTCGACTTAATCGAAATTATCTATCCAATATGTTTGAATCAAATTTGAAATGCGCTTTATTTCTTTCCAGGATTCTCCTCAGAGTGAAGTGAATGCGACAAATACTGGAAACATCTATAGATGAATTTTTTCTTCTCGTGAATCCATACTAACAGGCAAAACGTTTCAGCAGTAAATATTTCAGGGACCTCCTCGAATGAACCTTCTAGTGACCAAAATTTCTACTGTTTGTTTCTATTTAACTCTTCTATTTAATTACTTTGTTCGAATTCCCCCCCAAGCTAGTCACGTTCATTACACATTGTGACCTATGAAAATTTTAATGAATTCAATTAAAAGTTACATCTTTTTTAACGCGTTTTTCTTTGTTTGTAGATATAAGCATATTATAGGAATCCTTGCTGTGAACGCTTTTTATTTACCAAAGTAAAGTTTATGGTCTACGGAAAACTTCTGTGCTGAATTTTATATTGGAGTACATGAACAACATGTAAACATTTCTGTTCTACCATCATGTTCTTTTCCGTACTTACTCAAATTTACTATATTTCGAGTAAGGTTTCTAAACCCTTACTCGAAATATATGTTGTCGTGTAATTCATTGCATCCTTTTCAAGTGTTAAGATAATTAAGTTGAAGTGCTGCTGTGTTAAACGCTGTTGTGTAAGTTCACTTGGTTTCAAACTTAATATCAGAAATATGTTATAATGGACATTTAAAAGTTAATCCTTAACTATTAGTTCGAATTCTGGGAGATATTTTCCCAAACCTTTGCATCTATTTGTAAAGCTATTGCGCTGTGCGTTTTGTTTTTACTTTCAGACAAATCTTAGCCAGTTATTTTAATACTTTAATAGTTTTAAATGCTTTAATATTTTAAAGGGTTTTACGTCGTAAAATTCTTGGAAACTCAAATATTTCTCAATACTTTTTGAAAGATATTTTTATTCCAAAAATACCGATTATAGGTTTTATGACTTAAAATTTGCAAAAACGAGTTCAACTTAACAGAGAGGCGTAAATGTTAAAGCAGCGAATAGAACAAAAATTTTCTTTTCCTGTAAAGGAATGAGTCATGTCAGGCCGTCTCAGGAAATAGAATTTTATTGTTTTAAGTCAGAAAAATGGTTTTAAAAGACGAATGGATTTTTACGTGAACGTGTTGTCAACCTCGAAATATCTCGCGATGCAATGACAAACATGTTTTTTCCCCTTTATTAACTTATTTTTTTGTTTCTTGTTCACCTATCGGAGCTTTATAAGGTGTAAGATTTTCGGCAATTCTCCAATATTAGCTCTAAATTTCAGTAGATGAAACTGATGTATGTGAGCGTGAATGCTTGGTTTTCTATTCTTCTAATAAAACGTTTTATTTTATCGACTGTGCCAAACATTAGTTGTATCATTAGGATGAATTAAAGTAATTTGTGTTCATATTTGTTATCTTACAAAGTAAAACTAAAATCTGTTGTATTTTTCTCCTATAAAATTCCCTTACAGATCGAAATTCTTATTTTTTAACTCATTATAGTGACAAACATTTCTTGTGATATCTTACTTTATGGCTACATACAAACATTATCATACTTTATTAATTTTGACCCTGTATCAGAAATTTGTTAATTGCAAAAATTCAGTAATTCGCTATATACTTATCTAAATATTTTTCAATAAATAAGACATATTCCGCATTTCCAACTGTGTTATTTACATCGAGAAAGAACTAAGGCATGTAAGATTGATTACTTTATCTGTGGTAAATGAAGCTTGTAATTAAAGCAACGCTTCTAGCTTTTCGATAGTTAGGACATAATTAAAACTTATTGAAGATTTTAATTAAGTTCTGTCAGTTTTCATGACAATTATTTGCATATTTTAAATATTATTGTACAATAAATTTAAAAAGGCAAAATAAAACAGTTATTGTAGAGAAAGTACATTGTAGTTACTGTAACAAAATTTTATTTCTTTCCTAACGTTTAAACAGCACTAATGTATTACTGTAATCAAAATATAAAAAAGAACTTTAATCAAGCTGATAAAAAGAATGTTAATCTTGGCAACATTCCTTTAATTTATTAACGCATCCATCATTCAAAATGCCACCTTAGAAAACAAATTGGAAAAATTTAAAAGATTCCACTGACATAAAAAATAAGAGTTAATTAATGTTTCAGCCATTTCTTTTGAGACGCCCATGGATAGAAATTCTGTATATATATCGCTAGATTATTGCTTAGAGCAAATTTACCTGTAACGTATCATTTAAGTTTCTGTCCAGTTATTTTACGTTAATATCCTTTCCTACCAATCTCTTTCCTGTTTCCCTGTCGGAATGTAGATTTCAAGCTCGAGTGATATTGAAGTGAGGCAGAAAGAAGAGTATTCAAAGAAAGGTTTTAGAAGGTAAAATCAGAGCATGTTCTGATTGCTTCAATTGAATCTCTCGCAATTAGTATTCTGCGGCGTTGAGTTTTTCTTGCCATTAGGCTTGTTTACGTCGACTTACGTCAGAGCGAACTTGTGCGCTGATTTATATTGTGAAGCCGTTAGACTAACTTATTTTCATTAGTTGTAGTTTATCCACTATCATTAAAGCCATAATTGCCAGCTTCTGTAAGCACGAGTTAAACTGCATTTAAATTAATTAAACTGTCCTTTACACCCTTTTCCTTTCTCTGTCGTAATTACAAGGCATGGTGATAATCCACAAATTGTCGTTTAGAAATCTGGCCAAAATTTATGCTTAAAAATACCAAACCCTACATATTTTTGTAAATATAACCTTATTTATATAATAATTCATTCATTCTTCTTGTTATTTAATTTGTTTTATATGGCTGTTATTTTATGAATTGACTCTTTCCTAAAATAAATTGTTTTCTTAAAATTAGAGTCAGATACCAGATACATTCATATGATTATTCTTAAGAAAATTTTAAGCATTTGTTCAGCAAAATTTAAGAATCTTGAAGAACATTTCCCAGTTGCTCAGCCAAGGTTTAAAAGTGGTCATTGTAATTTATATAAATTATATAAATATAATATTTATATAAATGGAAAACCGAGAGAGAATCTGCACAGAACTCAGGAACCATTCGTTTCCAGCGGAATGTGTTCATCGCGTGCACATATTTAATATTTAATAAATAAGGCCAAAGAGAAAACTGTTATTAACGAATATATTTAGCTGTTACAAAGAGTAAGATCAAAGTAAGTAGCTAATTAAAGTATTCAATGATTTTTTTTTCAAAATCTCTAGATCAACGAGAACATTATTGCGTAGTTTCAAACACCTGCTCACTGCAACATAGCCTTACCTAATTAACCTTCCTTCGAATATTTATTTTTCTTTCATTCACCGAGTTTGTACGTTCTGCTATAAGATCTTATGCAGAATTAAACTCATTTATTTCGAAGATTTGGTTTTCCTAAGTAAGAATGTTTCATTCTCACAAAATGCATTCATATGACTCTATTACACATGCTATATAACTTGTGCATTTCTCTGGGAAGATGCATGATTTTTTAAAGGTACGAAATAAAAAAAATCTACTGTTCAGAAAACCTTTATACATATACAGCAGAAGTCTAGAAATCCGCAATGCTTGGGACCAGAGGTTGTGTGGATTTTAGGATTTTGCGGATTTCAGGACAGAAAAGCCAAATCATAATATTCAGACTAAAAGTGCAAAATAAATAAGGTGTATTAGATACATTTCTTAAATTATTACAGTAACAATAATAATAATAACACAGTAGAAGTCCAGAAATCCGAAACGCTTGGGACCAGAGGTTGTGCGAATTTTAGGATTTTGCAGATTTCAGGACAGAAAAGCCAAATCATAATATTCAGACTAAAAGTGCAAAATAAATAAGGCATATTAGATACATTTACTTAAATTATTATGTACAATAATATACATTATTACATTATTTTATTACATGCGATAAATTATATTATTATATTATATTATTCATTTATATTAGTAATTACAGGAATAATTTAAAGCATTAAGGACATATACAATAGAGATGTGTAAAAATAAAGGATACTAATAAAGCATAAAATATTTCATTTTTTTTTACTTGTTTCAAACATTTTTCTGATAAAGGTTTGTTTTAAAACTTTAGGTACTCCAGAGTAAGTTTTTTTTTAAATTCTACAGTGTCATAATCTCTTGCTCCGTGACACAGCTCTGTTGTTCTAAATATTTTAGGTATTTTTCACCATGTTTCAAACCCTCATTAAAAGATATTTTCTCACTCCTATCAAATTCATTATCTGTGTCGGTGTCAGAATCGTTTTCTTGCTGTGGTGAGTTCAAAACAGAGCCAATGATTTCATCATCAGTTATCTGATATGCCAGTGTTGGCTCATCTGAACACATCATCCATACTGAAAATCACTTCTGGGCTAAGATCTTTTTTGTCCACTAACACAGAATCATTATTATTCGGTAATTCTGACATAATTATTGGATAAATATTTTTTTTTCGGTATTTCATTCTCCATTCTGCGGTTTCTGGAACCTATAAATCCAATATTTATATTTTAAGAGGCAGAGCGGATTTCAGGAGTTGGCGGATTTCAGGTGGCGGATTTTTGGTATTTGACTGCATATGTATACGCTTATTATAGTCTAAAATAAAACTCTTAGTACATCTGGACAATGGTTAGTCATATATTAATTATAATTGCATATATATATATACATTTTTCAAAATTTTATTAATCACATTTTCGCGTTTTATTCAATATTTATTCTTCATACAAATTTTTAAATAATGCATTCACTGCCTTAATTACATTTAAGAACACATATCTTTATATTATGGTTTTGTGTTTTTTGAACCACTTTTTTCCTCAATTTGTAACCCCAAATGTCACCGATTATTTGAAACCACTGAATAGTGGTAGCTTGACCCGGGCTCCTACCTAGGAACACGATCTGGCAGAACGGTTGGATTTCGTGATGTTTCTCATGAAAATATGGGCCAGTTTCTCTTAGAAAGGCCTAAGCTAAGCCATTCCTTCCCTTAGGCAAATAGCCCTCCCAGATGTTGCCCTATTCCAATCACCTTGCGACCATCTGAAAGCTATTTAGAGTTTATGCTACGTGCAATTTATACTTTATGTAATGTTTTATTTCCTTTTGTTTGTACGCCAAATTTTGTTATTTTTGTTTTAAAATTAAATTTTACGATATATTATTTATTTTCTTCCTGTTTTCAGTGCTTTTTGTAAATGCTAGGGGATAGGATTCAATTATTTAATTTCAGTTATTAATTAATTTAGATTTCAAAATTTCAGGTAAAGATTAGCCAATTTTGTTTTAATTCATCTGGTTCAAATGTCAGAAAAACGACATCGTTTCAGATTGATTCATTTAAACCTGTTGCTTTGAGAAAGACCCTAGATCAATCAATTCTATATTCCTACTTTATGTTTTACCTTTGCTACGTAATAATTGACAATTTCGAATTTTGTTTTACTGTTTCAAATTTTGTTGTAGTTAATTTTATAAGAGGAACTCTTTTGAATGGATTTTATAATATTTATTTTCTTATTTATATATTTATTTTATTTTTATTTTATAATATTTATTTTATTTTAATTTTATAATATTTATTTTATAATATTTATTTATTTTCGATTTACAAAATTAAAATGAAATATTAGTACTTTATATTGAATTAAGTTTTTGCTGCATCTGCGAAAATTTATAATATTTATTTCAGGAATTTCGAAAGAACTTATATATATTGCTATGAAATTTGAACTTATTCTAATAATTTTAGTGAAATTATATGTCAAATTGTAGTACTTTTTTAATTGTATGATGTAATACGAAAATCTAAGACCCTATGAAGATTCTCATCTTTGATAAAACGTTCGTTTTAAATTAAAGCACTTTCTGTTTTCAAGAGAACTAATCTTCAGATAAATCAACTACGGAAGTGTGTTAAGGATGAGTGTATCGGCTCCTTGTGAACTATCACCCAGTGTCCGCTAAATGACCGGAAATGTAATCAGAAAAAGGTAGTAGTAAGAATGCCCGCCTGTGTGGTTTCCTTGGGACATTAACTTAAAAGAAAAGAAAGCGGTTTTTTGTAGATACTTTTTTTAGAGATGCTGTAGGCAAGTCGCGCCACGCGACTGTCCAGAGCGGCATCAAGCGGAACTTTGGCAGTACTGCGATGATGCTTTACTTTTATTACTTAAGAAATCTTTATTAAGTTTTAATATAGATATTTAAAAAACCTCTGGTCTCTTTATTCATCCATAACGGATGATCTTACGTTACAGCCGATATCACATACGCACTTAATTCATACAAACAAGTGTTTCGGGCAACCTTTCTGCCTGTCTTACTATTAAAAGGAAGACGCGTAATATTTTCCTTCCTTTCGCAAAAAATTGCAAGTTTTTCCTTTTCAACCAATCAGCTATCAGCTTGTTTGTAATGGAGAACCAGTTTCCCGTTTACATGTTACCTACAAAGTGATCTGAGGTGATTGGTTGTTGTGATAAAGTAGAAAAATTGTTCCAAATAGTTCTTCTTCCGAAACAAACGGATGTGCGACAGCAGCCTAAAGAACCGAAGCTTTACTGGATAATTAAGCATACAGGAGTAAGTCTATTTGCTATTTAATAAATGGCTGTCTTGCTAAACTGTCAAGATATCACTAAGCAGGAGATGGTTTTAATTGCTTATTTTTGTTCGCAAAAGTTTGCCAAACTTACTGATCGTTTGGAAACATTTTGGTCTGGTCCCTGTATTACTGCGATGGGTATTGTAATTGAGCAACCGTAATTTATCCTTATATAAGTGTAAACGTATCTGGCCCTCGTATGCCTTGCAGTAAGTTTGAAAAATATAATTTAGAAGAGTTTTCTCGGCAGCCTTGTGAAAACTATAATAGACCGGAGAGAACATCTGCTCTGAGTTTCTTAATTCAGAGTCGGCTATGGAGTACTGAGATACCTTTGTGTGAGATTCGTTCTTTATATGCACTTTGCATTGCATTTTGTTTACCGTTCTTAGTAGTTTGAAGCTGAAATACTGAGTGTACTTTGAGATACCGAGAGTAGTGTACCAGACCTTTTGTGGAAAGTTCTAGAACTGTAAAGTGTTTTCTGTTAAAAATAAATTTTATCAAGCTATCATCGGTTCTGTGTCCATTCAATCATTTACAAACGTGTACACATTCAATAAATTTTGGTTCTGGAAAGTGATTGAATGTGTCAATCGATGTCAAAGCGATGGTGAACAATTAAGATAGCTGGTGACTGCTTATGTTGAATCACAAGCAAGGGTGGAAGGGGCCGTCAAATCCAATAAAGACGAGAGAAGAGTGGGACCAAAAGACTGAAATCTGAAATAAGTCGAGACGAAATGAAAAGCGAAACGTCTGCCATAATAGAAAACACATTTGAATCTATGGAAAGTAGAATAGGCAGGGTTGACGATAGAGCTTGAGAAATTCAAGGAAGAGTTTCTGCAGTCGAGCAACAAATCAAAGAAAGAACTGCTGTCCAACAAGAAACTGATGACAAATGTTCTGCTGCTGTTGGCAAAAACCTTGACAGTTTCGAGAAATCCATAACGACAGCTGATCGCAAATCTAACGCCTTTAAGTTCGAGCATTTGTCGCCCCGACCCCCTATGCTATCCACACATGATGAAATAGCCTCCTGACAAGCAACAGTTCTCCACAGTTGCAAATGCAAATGGATGCGATTCCGAAGCTAAGGCCTACCATTTTGCCTCTTCTTGCACAGTAGACGCAGTGGATATCATTCAAATACTTTCTGATATCTAGACGCTAGTTTTCGATCCTGTATCTGACGCGTTGGACTGGGCTTTGGGGAGAAGTGTTTAAGAGCCTAGCAGGCTTCAGTCAAAATCTCAACAACAGAGACCAACAGAGACACTCCAGGACCTCGCCACCTATGTTGAAAGCTGCCTCGTCTCGCCTTTTTAGACTGCCCTCCAGAAATAACGGAAATCCAGCCCCTGCTGTTCTTCATCGATAGTATCCGGCAGCGTGAGATACAGAAAGCCTTAGGAAAGGTGGATAACAAGGCTTTAAAAAGTGCTTTAGTGTACGCCATGAAATTCGAGAGAGCCGAACAAACAACTCTTAGACACTCCCACTAAATCAGTGCTGCTCAAGGTTAGGAGCGAGTGGATGAAATAACGGCTCGTTTAGGCGATTTAACCAGGAAAGTAGATGCCTTGGGAATTAATAAGAGTGATAAGAAACTGACTATAAAGCGATGGAGCTATAGTGCTAAAGGCCACGTATGGAGGAATTGCAGAATACTCCAAGGCACGGAAGCTAACACCGCTCCCAGCAAGAAGGAGGGAAGCTAACTAGCGGCTGTCTGGGTATCTGAGTTTGCCAGATGATGAGAAGTCCCAATTTAATGCCCTTCAGGATTCTGCAATGAGTTGCGGCAGTAAAAGACTCTTCATCTTGGGACATATCAGTGGAGTTCTTTGCAATATGACCATCGGTAGAAGAGCCAATTTTACCATCATCCGAAAAGAGCTTGTACAAAGCTTGAAGGTATATTCATTTGAAAGCTGTCATGCCTTACCTTCCAGACTGTGTGCGGGGACAAGGTCGACATAAAGGAAACTTAAAGGTTATAACATCTCGTTTGGAAGCGCCGAGCGCCGTCTACCATCACACTGCATATGTGGCTGGTATTATAGGCTCATGCGTACTCGGACTAGACTTTCTAGGGAAACACAATTTCTCCTGGAACTATACAAATAACGAAATGCATTCTGCTCTTGAGGCCATTGCGACTTCGAAGACCCTAATATCGGAGGTATGGCGGATTGTCAAACTAAGAAACGAAGAAAGGAGTGCTGCAAAACGGCTTATACGAGAATTTCAAATTGTGTTCTCCTGATAATTTTCTGACGTACGTCGAACCAGTCTGACACAGAAACAGAATTGGTACGGAAGATCATCCATCGATCAAGCAATATATTGAAGACGTCTATCTATTGCTAAACAGGAAGAGGTAGGATACTAAAGGACATGGAAGATAGCGACGCTATCGAACCTTCAACAAATTCTTGTGCCTGTCCCATAGACCTGGCCAGAAAAAGACTGTTCAACTAGATTTTGCATTCCCTATCACTTATTGAACGCATTTAAGAAAGATAGCTTCCCCTCCTAAGAAGTGTCCAAATTCTGCTCACTCTTTATGGAAGCAAGTGTCCTTTAATACTTGATTTAAAGAGCACATATTAGCAGGAAGATTTACACACTCATCACTGAGAAGGGACTCCATTTTCTACAGGACAAGGTTTGGGCAGTTCAAGGGGATGCCACTTGGAATATGTAATACGCCAGCAACGTTGGAATCCCTTAGAAGACAGTGCTGAGAAGCCTTTCCAGTGGACGCTGTCTGATATACCTCGATGACATTATCGTTGTCTCGAAGACTTTTGCAGATCATTTAGAAAATATTAGGAAAATGTTTTAAAATTGAAGAAAGCCAATCTAAAATTATGATCCGCCAAATGTAAATTTTCGAACAGGAAATGACGTATCTTGGACATGTTATCTATGCCGAAGGTGTACATAGAGATCCGGAAAAAATTCTGGCAGTTAAAGATTGGACACGCTTCGAAAGTGGGCATCAGATGAGACGTTTCCTGGAGCTTCGAACCTACCATAGGAGATTTGTGAAAGAGGCTTCCATCGCATAACGCCCTTCGCAAGCTGACAGAGAGTAAGCAAAAGGTTTTGTGGGAAAAATAATGTAAGGATGCATTTAACAGCGCGAAGGACGCCTTAGTATGTTCAAATCCTGGAGTATCCTCAGCTCTACAAACTATTTATTTTCAACACAGGCGAGAAATGAAAGTGTGAGTGCTGTTTTGTCTCGAGAAATAAACGGCCAAGTATATGTTGTAGCGAACTGGAGCAAGTGCCTGTCAAAACCTAGAGGAATTACTGAGTCAGCAGTAAAGAGTTGGTCGCCATACTTAAAGCCGTAGAACATTTCTATCATTACTACTACGGCAGAAAATTCCTACTCCGCGCGGATGAATGCATCGATAGCCTGGTTTTTAAATTTCAAGAATCCTGTAGGTAAAATAGCCAGGTGGATACAGGGACTCCAGGAATATGACATTATTATCTATCATAGTAAGGCTTCATCACATGGAAACGCCGACAGCCTGTCTAGAATATCTTGCCAGGGAGCTACTGATATTGTTCCATGGCCGAAGTGAAATATGAGCTGGTTAAACCGGTCTCAAATCAAGTTCAATGCCGTCTGAGCCAGACCCATGGAGTTATGAAGTACCAATTGGAAGAGGGTGACATTAAGCCCCTAATTGATTTAATGGAGTCTTCAAATAAGAAACCTAATGGCACGACATTTCGATCGATAGTCGTAAGACAGACAGCAGGATGTCACGATAGCAGAGGTAATGAAACAGAATTGAATTTCCAGTTTCGGGTTGTCTCTTCAGCTACATTCAAATCAAGGAAGAAATTTTATCTCGGCTGTAATAAAAAAAAATTGAAATCTGCTCGGCTTCGACCAAACCAGGTCGACACCTTTACATTTGCAAACAGACGGCGTGATGGCGAGGTTTTCTCGAAGTATCCTTGATAATCTCTCGCTGATGGTTTCCAGAAACAAGCAGGAATAGGACCAGAAGTTACTCCAGTTCTTACTGGCTTATCGCAGTGCTGTCGAATAGATTATTGGCTATTCCTCATCCCAGATGGTCTTCGTTTGTGATCTTCGTTTCCCTTGTGATCTGTTGTTTGATCTCCCTTGGGTGGCTTTCATCGTCTACGGACTATATTGAGAAACGGTTTGAAATGACGCAAAATTTTCTAGAGAGCGTGTCAGATTGGTGACGGAGAAGACGAAGACCCGTTACGACACGAGAACTACAGGACATCGAATAAAGGAAGGTGACAAGGTGTGGTTATGTACTCTGATTTGACGTAAAGGTCCTAAACTTCCTAAAGGTCCTAAAGGTGGTGCCCTAAACTTCAGTCACTTTTGAACGGTCCTTACGCAGTACTAAACTGGCTCAACGGCGCTGTGGTTCGGATCCATAAGTCATCAAATTCTAATCCCAAAATCGTTCTTACTACAGACTAGCTCCTTGCTATGGCCACAGTAGTAGTCCTCACAGTACGTATAATGTTAAAAATATACTAAGACCATGATACTATTTCCATATAAATTTGTAAATTTATGCATTAATATGTTGACCGTTTTATGTTATTTGTTGAAATTATTCTTTTAGTTCCGCACTCATTATGCTTAGTTGTACATGTGGCTTTTTCGAGCTTGTTTTACCGAAAAGTGCATTCCTTGGGAAATGGGCAATGTTTCGAATTTTTGTACACGCATGTAAATAGTTTTAGTGAAGTTGTAGTATATTACGTATATAATGTAACCTGATAATCTGAAAAAACGAGGCTTTATCGTAAAAATAAAATTGCAAGGCCAAATCATTGAGAAAGTGGTTATCGTTCTGATTTTCGAGTTATCTGGTCACATATTTGGCGAGTATTTTTGTCGCCAAATATGACGAGAAATCTCCAAAAGTCATCACATTTGGTGACCATTTGGCGACATTTGGGTGTGGTTAGTGTATAATTGTGATGGGTGTTGTATCTAAATAATTGTAATTGATGCTGATGTAACTGTAACCGTACCCAGCCCTCATGCCTGCCAGCAATACAGAGAAATGGAATTTACTAGTTATTTCTCGACCGTCGAATCAAACCTATATAAGACAACACACAGCCTCTGTTCTCAGTTTCTTAGTTCAGATTCGGCTACGGAGTAGGGAGATATATCCTAGTGAGCTTCGATCTTTGGAAGAGTTGTACGAGTTCTTTTGTCAAGTGTTCTAGAAATCTAAATTGTTTCTTTTGGGGGAATAATTTTCATCAAGCTATCATCGATTCTGCGCGCATTCAGTGCTCTATAATTGTAAATTGTTTCTGTTTGGAAAATAAATTTTCAAGCTGTCACGAGTTCTGTGTGCATTCAATCCATTAGGAACCTGTATGCACAACATTGTATGTGTATATATATATATATACATACAATATATATACATACAATATATATATATATATATATATGTGTGTGTGTGTGTGTGTTTGAGACAGAGAGAGAAATAATCAGCGAATAGACAGCGAGATGACATCATTTGCGGCCAACTTAGCGCAGCTTCCAGAGCAGAGAAGGTGCAGAGACAAGGTACAGATCGTGAAAGGAACAGGACGTGTTGCTCGTAAGCTGATGATGCATGGGACAAGCAGACGGCTCGTACTCCAGGAGTTCTGTAGGAATGGTCTTTCGGGCAAATTTATAATGTGTTCGTAGATATCTGAATATTCTGCCAGAGACTTATGGTACACAAGAACTATTCTTACATGAACAATTAGTTGACCTAACCTAATTGTGGGGTTACATTTATTAAAATCAATTTCATCTATTACCAGCTGTAACATACTCATCATTTTCATCTTTTCATAGCATCTTAGTAAATTTACATAAAACAGTTTAGATATTTTTCTCTCGTACTGTATGTGCTCTTCATGTGTCGGATAACCCTACATATATACATACATACATATTTACATATTATTGTGCATATAACTCTTATATCTTATATGCTACTTATATAATACGAATTAAGTCAAAACAAAAGCATAAGCAATAACAAAAATGAAAGCAAAACTCTCTAATAATATTTTATCCTTAATTTACACACTACACCGTTATATTTCAATGATTGATTTAGAAGGTTAGATAAACTTTAGAATAGAACTTTAGAAGTAAGTAAGTAAGAGATAGAACTTTAGAAGTAAGATGATTATAAGAAATCCTTTTTGCATTGTAATAGAGCTCTAAGGCTGTAAGTATCTTAAGTTGACTAACCTTTAATTTACTTTAAAACTTTACTATCATCTCTTATTTTTCCCATTCCGGCCAGAATTAACGCGTGAATATGTTTATGCAAATTGTATTTGCATACCCTAGTATTTAAGTTGTGGCTTTTTGCCAAGAATGGAAGGAAGGACAGAGAGCCCTCTTGCTACGAGGCTTCAGGCGAGCTTGCCATCAGTTATTGTCCGGCTTTAAGGCCAGAGTATTTAATCCTCTTGAAAGTTAAAGCCGTATTGTAGTTTTTCTAAGTTTGCGTACTACAGACATAGTAATTTAAAAGACCAGTGTTAGTGCTAGTCATCTGTGTAAAATATTAAAAGTTAGCTCTTATTTAAATTTTAGATAGTTAGTTAGTTAGTATTTTAAGTTTAGACTACAAGTGGTTGGTCTTTGTATCCCGAAGTGCGGGAACGTCTGTAAAATCGATAAGCAAATAAAGGGTAATTTTAACCCTTCTTATATTTGTTGTATCTTCTACACATGCACGAACATAACTTTTAGTAGGCTCCCTGTTCCTACTCGAGACTCCAGATATGTTTGAAAAATGAATTAGAAGTAACAGTAGTCCTAATAAGGCTACCACCTAAAGAGCATTGTTTGAAAAAATTATATTGAGCAACACGAATCACTGTCTTTCAGGGGTGCTGGTGCTACAAAACAGAAAAACTTTCTTTATAGTTATTACTCTTGACATAGATCTCTGTTTTCGTTTTGCAAATACACTCAAAAGCTTCACATATAGCACTCCATCCTAAAACACAAAAACTTGTTTCAATAGCTTTTGAGGGTCTGTCATTTCGAAACTCTTTTGCCGATTTATGCTTCGACTTTGCCAGGTGCGTATTCTTGTGTATGGAACGAACGTCTCAAATTGCAAATGCACCTAGGTCTAACATACGTATTTTATTATCTTATTTATATTCCGTATATTCTTCTTGCACCTCTAGCAGTTAAGGTAACTCATGTGATGACATATTTATGAGAAAACATTTTTTGTATTCATATTTTTGTCTGCTGTCAGGTCAAAAGATTAATTTAAAAATTAAAGCGAGAGGATATTGTATAGTAATTAGGTTTTTTGAAGCAGGAGAGGTGAGAAATGTGCTGTTCCACGCTGGGACTAGAACCTGGATTTCTCGAATATGCGTCGAGTGTTTCACCGTTACGCCCCTGAGAAACGCTGGAAGGATGAGTAAATGCTTATAATTTCATAAATAGATGAAGTATTAAACATTTTCCCTAGTAATTGAAACTGCTACAGCATGAAAGGAAATGGTCAACAAAATCCAAGTTTAAAAACCACATTTTAATGGAAAGGTAAAATCACTGTCATTTCAAGTAATTTTGATGTTAAGAGCAAGCAGAAATCAATTTACCTGGCATCCGCGTCTGGCATTTATAGCACTTGTTAAATGACTGGACATTCAGTGTAACAGATTTTGTAGCTGTTATATGTTTTCATTCTACGTAGCTCGGTTTCGGTGTCATAGTTTAATCTGTTGCATTGTTAGCGAGTATTATCCTTCTGGTCTTTCTACTATTATTAATACAGTTTCCAGGAAAATTCTTGCCAAGACAGGGGCTAAGCTCTCTGTGCATTCAGGAAATGTAGAACAGCGTGGCCAACATACCATATAGCAGTATTTTATTGATATACTATCGCTAACGTAATAACGACTGGTCAATCTGCTGTATGTGCAAAATAGAGGGCACGAGATATGCTTTGAATAATGCCTTCAATCCAAACGCTGGGCTGATATAAAAATGTAGACTGGTAGCTAGAAGTTTTCTTTCTCAGCGTTATTACTACTTATTTACACACGGATATGGCAATCATGATGCTGTGAACAGAGGAAGGCGACTTTCCAGCTTTGACGAATTCCACGTACGTCCTGAAATGAATCATATATGCACTTGTTCCTTTTCTGCAGTGCCAAGATAAGTTAAAGCAATGATCGCCATGGCAATGTATGTCTAAATGTTTGCGGCTGTACAAAACACTCACTTTCTTAACCCAGGATGTGTGATGTCCCGTAATTTCCCTGACAATGATGCGTCAAGACGTCTCTTATCGCTTCCATTTGTAAGCAATAGTCATTGGGATGCAGCACGTCGCTATGTATAATCATCCTGTATCTATATATTGAAAATTCTCATAATATTTATAAGATCTCACCCATCGGCAAAGAGCATTCGTGTAGTATGTCATCTAGTGCTACGTAATTGCTAAGTTCACGATCTCGGTAGGCGAAGTTTCCTCATCACTGAATTCTAGACTTGCTGGTATGAGCTTTTATTCTTACATGAGACACTGCACAACCTCCAGTACAAATCCAGTGAATACACACGATTTCGGAATGCAAATCCGATACTATACCTCTCTTTTTTGTGTACTTCTTTGAGGTTTCACTTATCTTCCTCATAATAGAAGCATGCCGAGAAACTACAATAATTTGCACATTTTAGAAGCCAACTTTTCATTAAAATTTTGGATTTGTTTTGCGCTTCTTTTACTGTGTTACAGTGTTACAGCTTTAAAGATAAATATTTTGAGTCCAAACAATAGTGGGGATATTATTTAGTAATTAAGAAGAAACACACAAACGTACTTTATGAAATCCTAAAAGTACAGACACATAATTTACGAAATATTTGACGATTGCCTCTCTAAATTAATTCATCAAAAATCATATATACAATTGAGGACTTATATTGTAAATTTTGTTTGTATAAAGACTCTATTATAGTACTGAAAAATATGAAAATCGAAAATATTAAAATAGGAAGAACAAGGAAATTTAATCATATAATTTACATTTTTCCTTATGAAGTAAAGAAATGTTATAGAATAAAAGTTTCTTCAGAATGACTAAATAATTATAAATTTCAATTCAACGTTATAGTTTTACTGTAAAACAATGCAAGAAATGCATATGAATAACAAAATTAGAAGTTTATTTGAATTACTTACTTTGTAGTCAACTGACAGGCCTAAAAGCGTGTTGAAATCAGACATTAAAATACTGCAGTACATAAGCGAAAAGTCATTCGAAAACGTAACAAATTATAAATACTGAATTATTTACTAATTGAAATATAAAAAATAAGAAGCAACAGTAAAACAAAATAAACCAATGTAACTTGATACACATGTTCACTTCTCAAAGTAACCAGTAAATCTGATAACGTAAATGAAAGAAAGTGATAAGTAACAGTAGGAATCAGTCATTATGAGTAAAGAAAAGATTGTGTTATCCGGAATGGCAACATCAGAAACAAAAGAACGTTGATTATTCAAAACAGAGACAGAGCAGGTGTTATCAGCGAACGAAGGCAGACGTTGAGCGCTGCTTACCATAATTGTAATTCATTGTGATTCTAAATAATTAATCTTTTATCGGTTAGATTCTTTTGTTATATTAATAAAATATGTTGTTCGTTTTGTAAGAAAGTCTGGGTGAATCTTTTATCATTTGGTGTATCTATGATTTCTTCGGAGGGTCATCCACCAAACAGGCAATAAAACTATTTGTCCGTTAGCCGATGTTCTCAAAGAAGAAGAAAGTTTTTGCTGTAACTTTCTAAGTTGGCCACCTCTTATGAAGCTAAGAATTTTCTGGAATCGTGGGTACTCATATTAGTACGTTTTTACTGCATTTCATGCAAAAATCCTTGCTCATGCCAAATGTTGCAATTTTAAATTAAAATGATCCATGGTAAATTTAAGATGTGAAAATCAACAGACAGGAGTTGAGGTAGAGTACGAATTTCCATTGGTTCTACAGCCCTAGTACACATAGTAAGTAGTTAGATTAGTTTGGAAAAGAAAGTAAATAAATGACCTCCTGTTGATGATATCTGCCTTCATTGGCAAATCAAATAATTCTTCCGATATACCTCTTGTAAAAGAAAATGAAACTATATCGCACTTAAAAAATGACAGACTTGTTCTTGGATTTACAAAAATATAAACTTTATCTCCAGCGCTCTCAGTCTATCTGTCCTCTGATCCATTTCGTTTTGCCTTTTTACCTTTAGTAGTAAGCACCATTTCTTCTTACTTATGCCAGATACAATTCAACAGCAAAATTACAAAATTTTCAAAAGCAGCAGAATGTTATATGCTTAGAATTCCAGATACAATGTTAAGTGTTGGCATACGTTTTTCAACTTTTTTCAAACTTTTCTCAGTTTATAATATGAATGCTCAATTTTATTAGTAAGATGACTTGCGCTACTTTTTTTTTGTCTTTTTATTATTGAAATTTGGAGTGTTAACATTATTTACTAAATATCATGCTCTTCGCACTCATGCCATATAAAAATGATATCAACAACAAAAATATAAATTATTTAAAAACAGCACATCTTTAAAATTTCTGATAGTCTTGCTCGTTGAAGATAAAAAGATCTAATGAGAATTGTATAAAACAGAAAAAGTAAAATTTTCACGTATACACAGTTCGATTTAATAGGTATATCCAACATATTTTCTTCCCTTTCTTTATACTTTTGGTCATTTATGAACTTTTTGGTCATCAAAGTAAGTTATTTTTTACTCTCATCATACAATACTATAATATGATATTCTGCGGATAACAGTAAACTAAAAATAATTACTAAAACTATAGATATTATAGCATAGTAAACCTTTATTATTCATCGAAAATCTCTTCAATTAATTGGCTTTACGTTTAATGATCTCATGCAGAATTAAATTATAAGACAACAATTTCGGTTTAGCTGAAAAAATGAAACATTAAGCCATTCTATATCCGATCTAAACTAAATTAAAATTTTGTTCAAGAAAGAACTTGTAAATATATATTTTTCATTTTTTAAAACTCCCTAAGTAAAATTAATTTAAATCCACCTAGAGGAGGCAAACTTTAATGATGTTTGCCCAGGCGCAATAACCACCGCGCGTTGACTTTAATTGCTTCTCTTGATAAGAGGAACTTCACCGTTAATTTAAAAGTAGGACATTCCTGATTAATTAATATAACCTAAAATTAATCGTCTCACCCCCAATGAGAAGGGAGACGTTTACTCAATTTCTTCTGCTTCGTTTACTACACCATTCGCAATATCACGAGCAGTCTTTCCTCTTTCTGGAGCAAGTTGAAGATAGAATGTTTTTTAGATTTCACGGGATGTTGTCAAACTCAGATTCTTCTAAGATTAGTTCTTCCAAAGTTTTCTTTAATTACTCATTACTTTCCCCGGTTCCTTTCAAACCAGTTAAAATAAGAACATTATAGATTTATTTACTATCATTTGCAAGCATTAGGGTATTTAATCACAAAAAATTAATCGAATAAATGTCCTTTGGACACTCCTAATTTAGTTATCACATGCTGTCGAGTTAATCTTCAACTTATTAGTGAATTAAAGTGAAGACAAGTAAAAAGTATTTTCTGCTTCAGAAATTTCTTTGGCGTGTCATTACTCTGAAAATTTATTTCCCTATTTATATTCACAAGGAAGAGAAACTCTAAACCTCAAACAATACTTTTCTGCTATATGCAGGAAAGGAATAATGAGCTTTATACTAAAACTTACTTCACATTTTTGTAAATTTGAGATGAAATTTATGAGTAATTTAAATGCAATAAATTAAGATCCAAATTATCCGGCAATAATATTTTAACTTTATCGCATTCTGTTTTGTTTTGAAACTAAAAAATATAGCCATGACTTTATGTCAGTTAAAAGTGTTAAATGTAAAAACAAATAAATAAATAAATAAATAAACAAATTTAAAAAAATCTGAAAGCTTTTCAGATTTTACATTACGCCCAAAGGGGCGATTTTTTAAAGTTTTGTTTGTTACTTTTATTTATTAAATATCATGTTCTCCGCACTTAAAACATGAAATCTAGTTCAACAGCAATATCCGAAAATAATTTTTAAATGAGCATATCTTTAGAATTTTCGATACACAGTCTCGCGCACTGGAGATAAAAATGTTTTTTTTTCGTCTAGTGTTGCCATTGCTCTCTTTTAAGACGCTGAGTTTGTTTATAAAAAATTCGTTAAAATGTTACAAATATGAAATCTATAATAAAACAAATTTCAAATTCCACATTAGGGCGCTCCCGGATGCCCATATTCGGTGGAAGAAAACGTTATTCAAAATTTAATGGCTCTAAATACCGTTTGTTTTATCACAATGCGAGAAACATACATTTATGCAGACTCTTCGTTATTTAGTTTTTTTAAATATAATGCAGGGCTCTAACATTTAGTGGTAACAATCTTAAAAGGGATACGCCGTTTATAGTGATTGAACGCAAAATGCCAATACGAAATTAATAGCCCTTTTGAGCTAACGCCCTTTGGGCTGAAAACGCTTGCCGGATAAATTTAATAACTAAATAACGAAATCTATTCATTTAATTACGATGCCAAATAAGTTATCTTTATAATTTTACCATGGGAGTTCCACGTTTTTATTATTCCTGATATAAATTTTGAAATGAATTTTATAAAGAGAATTTTTTAATCTATATTTTTTAATAAAGTGTGTGATAAATTATATTCTTCCTTTTAGTTCATTAATTATTTTATGAGATTTAAATAAAAGCTTATTTTTAGCGACTTTTATTTTTATTATATGAATATTTTTATTATATTAAAAAAATTAAATTATTTTAAAGGAGATCTTTATTTTACACTGATCTCCCATTCTCGCGAAATTAATGACCAAGTTTCCATTAATTTAAAGGAAAACCTACATCAAATGAAATACCTCGCTAAGATACACATTTTTGAATTTTTGAATATGAAGAAAAATAAATTTTAAGATTTTTAAATAAAATGCGAAGTTATCGTCATGCGATGATTTAAGGTACTTTATTTTTTACCACTATATTTTCGACGACGATGTTTTTAAATTGCGAAGTTTTTGAAGCGCTTTATTTTCGAAGACGATGTTTTGTACCACGACGTTTTCACCTTGGGTTGTTTTCTCCCCGACATTCCCATACACGATGTTTTCGGCTTTAACCATAGCGGAGCTAGTCGACAAATAGATCTAACTTTCTTAGTTCAAATAAAACCCATTGTGAAAGGTCCTTTACTATGAGCAATATTTAATTATATTTTTTCGCGTATCTTGAAAGTTAATACTGCATTTGAGATTATCAGATATTTTATGTAATCTCCTTACTCCAAACTAGTACGAACTACCATGGGCAATGAACAATTGCAGACATTGCGCCAGATGTTAAGAGCTGCCAGCGTCGCGTCAGCAACGGTCCATCTATTAAAGTGGCTTACTAGTAACCGAGCAGCTGAATACTGCTGAATCCTGGTGGCTCGACTCACATTCGATCTCAGGTGAACGAGAGGGCTTCAGGGTTGTTTTTGTGGATGTTTCCCAGTTGTAACGTGAATACGAAGCAGTTTCCCTCAACATGGTCTCCCCGAAGGTATTACTACTGTTCCACAGGTAGTCCGCATGTTCAAGTAACGAAGCCAATCCAACCCCTTTAAATGTACGATTTAGAGTTAATTAAGTATCAAAGCCCCCACTTTATAGATTTATTAACTTTTTGCCTAATATATTCCTTTAATTCATTATATCAATATAAGGATTTTAATTATCATATTTAATTTACTGTACTTAGTTCAAATTGAAAAGTGGGTTGAAAGGCATTTTTCTGTGAGGTACGTTTCGATCTTTACAGCGCCACCTTTGCCCTGAGAGCACCATTTGATACAAAAAAAAAATAAAGAGCCCCTTTCTTGGTCGAAACCAAATATAAAATTCAGGACAAGAAAAGTCTCCCTTCCTAGGCAGTTTTTGTCGGCTTAGTATCGAATGTTACGCTACGTTTTTACTTTTACTAGTATGGAAACTTATTCTGAAAGTATCTGGTTTCAAAAAGAAGCTTAGAACAGAATTCTGACTATCAGAAGTTCAAGAGTAAAAAAATGCTATGAAAGTTCAGTAACTAGAAAAGAGACTTATTTCTTTGAAAGCTGAATTTCAGCATTTGCTATGTAGCAAAGGTTTCCTTTATAAATAGATTGTATAACTTTTTAGGCTTAAATATTTTGAAGCATATCTCTATCTGGGTCCTCGATAAGACACACGAAGCTGCAGTATAATATTTTTGATAGTTTGTACACGATTTGTTTACGATAAAAGTTCACAACATATTTTAGCATTTTAAGCGTTATCAACAAATTATGCATAATTTTGTTACTGTACTAAATTGCGTTAGAATGGAAAGAATGGAAGATGACATTTAATTATTGAACATACGTGAAATTATTAAATGTCCCTAAAGAAAGTAAATAAAATTTGAAGCATAGCTCATTTAATGCTTTTTAAATTAGTAAAATGGCGATTTTGCAATAAAGAGAATGTAATCAAAAGCGCTTATGTAATTACAAAGTGTATTGTAAAAATATCTGCGAATACTTCTATATCCATAACTAAGACTGAAAGTGAAATATCAACATTTTTCAAGATATAATAAATACTTGTAGATTTAACGATTATTATATAACATTCTTTAATTTCTCTCGGTGCTTGGATAATAATATTTTAAGTTAAACAGAAAACTAATCACATTTAATTTTCCTTCAGAGAAATGAAGTAAATATTTAATCTTCACTGTAAAACTGTAAATAAAATACTGCAGCAGTTCTAATGTTATAAATGCGGCATCCATTAAAACAAAAAATAATAAAAATACAATTTTAGAATTACTCATGTTTTACATGCCATTATGTTATACATATATCTTCAGTTTAAAAGCTACATTTTAAGAGCTTAATAGTGACAAATTTACTTGTATTTTAATATGAAAGAATACTCAAACCTCAGAATGAAATTTCCACTTTTTTTAAATGCTACAAATTTTGTTTCTTGGTTAGTGAAATTAAACAGAATTTCACTTCTGTATTTATCTTTCTCTTTCTTTACACGTTTAGTTACAAATGTTCTTTCTAACGAGGAAAAAAGAATAGCTAAACTTCCGGCTGACTTGGAACCTTAATCTCTAGAAAAGAGAACATATTTATTGAGAATATTTTAACACGACTTTAGTTTTTGACTCAGCTTGAACTTGGTCTCTAGTTCCACTTTAGTTTTAACTGTATAATTTAATTGCCTCTAAATGTACGATTATTTTTCTTCCACATTTCTGTCTGCGAAAATCGAATTTGAAAAATCTATCGGAAGTACAGTATCTATTTTATAATACAAATAAATTAAATTATGTGATCAGTGGCATAGTTTTCTAATTCTTTAGCAACAAGTCTGAGATCTTCCTTTCTAGGAACATTCCTTTTAGCCTAATTACAATTAATTTAATAAAGATGTGAAACCAGACTTAATTTACTGTTAATAATATGTCTCTCTTGACTTTTCTCACAAAGTTTACATTATTTAAGCAAATTTGAAGTATATTTCATCACCTCTGCCTCTACCATAGAATCATTAATGTATTTAATTCAGTTTCTCTAAAGAACACACTGTTGGACTTTACTAAAGTTTATTCTTCAAAGTTATATATATATAATAAAATTATAATAAGAAAATTCTCCATATAACATCTCCAAGCAAAGGAAATTCAATTCAAAAACATCATTGAAAAGGTATTTTTGAAACCATACGATATATGTAAATAAATATATGTACATAATCCACGCAAAATAAATTAAGATAAATTAAAATACTACTTTTAAAAATCTATCCCATGTTCAGTTCGGAACAAATCATACAGGAAAAAAAAACAGAAGCGCAGTGGCAAATCAAAACGCAAAAAATACCAAACCGAGAATGAAAAAGGAAAAACGAAATTTAAATCTTTGTCTTCATCTGCATGAGGGGATTCGTGCAACGAAAGAAGCAAACACATCAATCTGTTTCGAAATCGCAAAGATACAAATTACAGTTTAATACTTAAAATAATTTCAGAAGCTTAATCAAAGTAATCTGTACCTTTATCAGTCTAACCTCTACGGGCCGAAAAGAGTGTAAACAATTGCAAAATTATAGATTCAAAATCATAAACAAGTTTAAAAAACCTTGAAAATTTAATAAAAATTATGATCTCTTTAAGCAAGCCGAGTCAAAAAAACAAAAAAAGAACATGTAAACAGAAACAATTCAGCATGTAAAAAAAGTAATAACAAATGAAAATTTGATTAAAAATGCCTAAAATAAAAATAAGAAATAAAAATAAAAATAAAAAATAAAACGTAGAGTTAGTTCTTAAAATATGGAACATTAAAGCAAAAAAAAAACGTTTTGAAATAAAAAATATTAATTATTATTAATTATTGCTCCGAAGCAAAAGATTGTTGTTAAGCTTAACTTGTGCTAAATACTGAAATTAGATTAAATATGAATTTTGAACAAGTTAACAAGAATAAATATAACAAAAGTAATTAGAAAAAGCTTCTAATGTATCGATAAATATGATGTAGTACAAATTAATAATCTCGAAAGAAAAAAACATCGAATTCCCTGGTCTGGATTATAAATCCAAATGGAACTCTAATTGGCACCTGAGAAATTTTGTATACATAATCCATGTAATTCGATGCTTGATAAGTTTCCTGACGTAGACGAATGTGATCATCATAATACTGATTATGGTTTTTAGTTACAGAATACAAGGTTTTAACATATCTGAAGCAAATTCTTATATTAACATGGAAAAAACTAAAAACGTTTTACATATTTGAAAGACTATATGAAAATTGATTGGATCTAAAATTGGATGTAAAAATTCAATTAGGCAAAAAGGTGCCAGTTTTTTTTAGTTTCAGTTTCAGGATGAATTTTACACCTTAAAATATCTGCTGCAATGTCCGGACATTACAGCGGAATTAAGCACTATTTTGATTGATTATACACTATTTTAGAATGAGTTGCAAAATCCTTTTTCTAAAATTTAAAATGTTTTATTTTTTAGTGAGACAAAAAGGTTTATATATTTGTTTTAAGAAATGAAATTAATTGAAAAAAATTGTAGAGATACTGGGTTATTTCGGAATCAGAAGAGACGGAAAATGAGCAACGCCTTCGCCGAGAATCGAACCACGGTCCTCTTGGATACGTGTCGAACGTGCTGAACACTACACCACGAAGGCATGTGAAGAAGACGGGAGAAATACCTTAGAAAGTTTTCTATTAAATTAAAAATGTTGCAAGGAATGGATGGGTTATAAATAAAATATTTATTTCTACCACGACCGATTATTTTTATTATTATAAATTTGAAATATTCGATAAATGCAAGAGTTGTTTTGATCTCAACGAAAATATCCGTATCATGTCCAAATAGGTAGAAAATTGTGTGTTGAAGCATATAAAGCGATTCTTGCAAAATTCTTTTTATGGTATGAATTTTAATGTGTGAGACTTTAAATATTATTAGTGCCAAACTTGTGGTTTTAAAATGTTCAAGTTCTTCTGCGTATTAAGATCTCGCAGTTTTTAAATTTGCAACATTTAAATTTGTTAATTAATGATTTGTAAATCTTACATTTGAGGTTAAAGTAGTTTTTGGTTTGGCCAATATATCAAACATCGAATGTTTCGCAGATAATAAGGTAAATGAAGTTGAATTTTTTTTAAAATGTGATTATTTGGTGGGATTATTGTTTTAAAGTTACTTTTCTTTTTGTTTTAGTGAAACACTTGGAATTGTAACATTCCATAATATTAATCTTCTGTAACTGAGCAAAGTTATGAACGTAAACTAGCTATTCCACAGTGAGATAGTAAAAAGAAATCCCAAAATCAAAATTTATATTCAAGAATTAACTCTTCTGGGAAGATATAATTCAAAAGATAAGCAATTAAATGAAAAATTTAATAGTGAATCAACTAAACTCTTTATACGTTCCAAATCTGGTTGCTAAAATACACATGTAAATTTTTATTTATGCAAAAAAAAAATATCCGAAGATTTTAAAATTTAAATATAAGATGCTTTTTAATCACTGGTAAGTTTTAAAATGTTTAGGTATTTTTAGGTATTTTAAGACGATAAATGAAATATTTAGACGATGTTTTATAATTTTATGCTTTAAAATTAGTGAAAAAAATTAATAAATCATTTGTTAAACGAAAGGAAGGAAAATGTTAAGCTATAATCAGAAGATTTCATAAATATTTTTGTCATTATATATGTGTTATATATTATGTAATTATATATTTGCATTATATATGTATATACAGAGTGTTTCAGAGATCATGGGACAAACTTAAAGGGGAGTGGAGCGTACTAAAACATGCATTTTTTATAGAAATGTAGGGTCTAAAGTGACGGGTTAAGACAGGAACTCAAAAAAACGAGACGAGAGAAAAATGTGTTTATGTACAAAATCAACGCAAAGTTTACGTTAGAAAAGTTATTGCTTTGTTATTTTTAGAATGGAAAGGAAAGTTAAAGAGCTGTTGTTATTTTATTATTAGAAAGGCACATATTTTTGCATATAGAGGGTGTTTCAGAGATAATCGGATAAACCTGAAGGGGTGGTATTCTGAAAAAGATCCGTCATCTAATCTCTATTGAGCACTTAACGATGAAATCTTAATTCAGCATCCGGATATTAATTTATTATGGGATCCGTGATGTAATCTAGCATAAAAGTGTTTTCCTGCGCAATCTCGCTCTCTCTTGTTTCGACTCTTCTTCCTGGCCGCTTTTTCGTTCTCTGCTCTCTTTACTTTGTCTTGCAGCTATTTATGCCGTTTTCTAAAATATGATACAGTATATAAAATTATGGGGTACGTATTGGCAGCATGACGATGTGAGAAGAAGAATATGGTATACTTAAGTTCGTTGTCCAGCAATAAAAAATATGTTTATTTCGGTCACGTCTGTCTACAAGTCTTTCCTTCATTATGCATCATTCAAACTACACAGCGCAACAACTACCCAAATCTGTTACATCCATCACTCAATCATCAAGATAATTACATACAATACATTACGTTAGTACATATATATGTGTGTATGTATATGTATGTATGGAGAGAGAGCCGATATATATATATATATATATATATATATATATATAAGTAAAAGGGAATTTCGAAAACAAAGTGTCAGGACTGGCGAACGATGTCTCAAGGTACGAACACTTGAAAATGCAGTTAATGCAATGGAAGAAATATTTTCAGAAGAAGACGGAAAGTTAAGATATTCCTATCTAGTAACAGCTTCCTTTTCGTTTTCTTCTCGAATTTGTAGGACAAATTACTATTTAATGGTGAAATTTGTAAAACATTGGGTGAAGTGCAACGGTTTACAGAAAATTATATCACCTGATAACGTGCTAGTTAGTTGCAGTCTAAATATTTGCAATAACAATGCTGTCTTGCTTTAAGAACATTTTAAAACACAGACAGGAAAAAATCACAGTGTATAATCTTTGGTGAGATAAAAGCTCAACAATTCTCAATTAGAAGTGATCGATGTTAAGGAAAAAAGAAACGCTGTAAAACAGCAGTTTTCCGATATGTTAATGGAATATAATTACTCTTTGAAACTGTAGTATTATATAGGTTTGGTAAGTTCCTTCTTAAGCCGCTAACTTTGCTTCACAGAGCTATGATAAGGACAGGATTTTAATTCAGGTTTTCCAAGTTTTACTTCCCTGTATAAAGTAAAGGAAGTATTGGAATCGCAAAATTTTCGGGTATCATATTTCGCAGAAAATATCCATTTCAGCCGCTCTCTAAACCATTTGAACGACATTTTAGCTTGACATCTGTACGTACGGACAAAATAAAGGACTGTTTCTGCCAAAAAGAATTGTATAATGGATTCAGAAAAGACTTTTTCTTGACGTCTGCACGTATGTACGTATGCGTGTATGTCTCTCGCATAACTCAAGAACGATTAGCCATAGAACATTGAAATTTTGGGTATATATGGGACTATATGGGACTGCTATAACATGCAGCTGTGCACCTTCTTCTTTCGTTGCAATTGGCTGCACCAATCCTATAATTTATAAATTGCGCAGTTTTTTCTTTAAAAGTAATTAAATTATATGGTTTTTTTGTTCTGGTTAAGGATTTCATACATTTAATTAATCAGCATTCAATAGTTGTAGAATTATCGACAACTTAAAAGTTTAATTGGCGAGCTAAGCCATTTGTTTACATTTGGAATTCTGTAGAATACTGAATTAATTCAGTTTTTGCACCTTCAGTGTCTTTTTGTCGAGTGGGACCTAAAGTAGCCTTCCAGTTTTGTGCACCGAAATTTCTACCTTCTTGCTCTCTGGCCAAATCACTTGCTTTTGCATTGAAATTCCAATTTTAATTGAAAAATTGTTTTTTTAACACTTTTAACTGTATTTAGTGTTTTATGTTTTCCGTATTTTACAATTTTTAATCAAGATATTTTGAGATTTTACGTATTTTTGCTTGGCTGCGAACTGAGAACTTATTTAATGAATACAAAATATATCTCTAATGAAATTCAAAGAAATAAGTTTGAAAGAAGTGCAGCATAAATTGTCTATAATTTAACAAGCCATACAAGGAAGTTATGTGGTGTCCGTATGATATTTGTTGTGCTTAGTATTGTGTGAAATATTGTGTGTGTCTTAAAGAATTTCCTTGGTTTCGCATTACAAACTAACGTGCAAAGTACTGGTTTCTAAGCAGTAATTTCGGATTCGGGAATGGATTAATTCATTTTGCATTAATTTTAATAGGAAAATTAGTTTGGTTAACTAATATTTCGCTTTACGAACTATCTTCAGGAACGAATTAAGTTCATGAACAATGACCTGAAGATATATCAGGCACTTTTGTGCCTCACTATATGCACAAAAATGTCGTCTACTAGCAGATGATGAAACTGAAATGCATTTATTTTATTTTTCGATGTGTATTTAATAGTTTTACTTTACTGAAACAGATTTATTGATCACTGAAGTTAATATCGGGGAAAAATGAACAAACTAACGAATTAAAAAAGAAAGATAAAAAAGGAAGGAAATGAAAATTTCCATCTGCAAGAGCTCATCGCGAACGACAGCGGCAACCACGAGTTGCTTCTTCTTTGTTTCCTATAGTTATTTTCTAATAAACAGCGCTTCGGAACTACGAAAAAAGAAGCACAAAAAAGGGATACTGAAGTTCCGAAACGTTTGTTGTTCCTTAAAGATTTTCTACTGGAAATACTCTAACAAGAGCCGACAGTTGTCTCTGTGACTGATTGGAAAGAAGGAAAAAGTCAATAATTCTCCTCGAATAAAAAGGAGGGAAGCTATTCTGTCTCTTCCTTGTTGAGATGTTTACGGTGTCTTCGGAATTTTTTTTTTTTTTTACCTGAGGCAACTTCTGTCTGTCTTCTTATATCGATTAAAGGAAACATTCCGACGTTTAAAAGAAGGTGGAAGCTTTCATAAGTGAAAATCATCGAAAATGTTTGAGAAAATAATTTATCAACTTCAGCAAAAGTGAGTTAAATTTGAGTTAAAAATAACACGCCGAATAAAGGTTAATAGAGGAATTAAAGCAAAAACAATCAGGAGGAGTATTCATAGATATTAGTAGGACTAGTTTCAAATTCAGAAGAATTATATATCTTAAACGTTCGCAATATTAGTTGGCATTTATGCATGTTCTCAAATAAAACTCCTTTCTGCAGCCGTATTATTTTCAACTTTAGTTATCAGCAGTATGCTTCAGCTGAAGTACAACAATCTCCAGATTGGTTAGAATAGGACTTGAATATAAGAACTATGACACAAACATATATATTATGCTAGCAAAAGATCGGTTAATCTATATATAGATAGAAGAAATTATGTTTATTTGTTCGCTAATAACTTAGTCACTACTGTAGCTATTGTCACCAAACTTTCTACCATTATTTTCTAGGTCCTGGAAAAGGACGACGTCCATTTGTTCCTCAAAAAAGTAGCTAAAATCAGAGATATTTATTAAAACCTCGGAAAAACGATAATGTTGGCCCTCATTCTCCGAAAGGTAACAGTCTCGAAAGCTGGAGAGGAAAATTTGCTTTATTTCTAAAATTTTTGCCACTGCTCGCTTTCAAATCCTAGAGTTTGTTATTAAAAAATGTCTAAGTTTTACGATGAAATAAAAATAGCACTGCCAAACATTAAAAACATTATTCCCTATTCCAAAAATTACTGGAAGCCTTTCGACGATTCCCATCTTCGTAAGACTTTACTCAGCCGAATTATTAATTAAAACTCTAAAAGCGCTAATTTTCGCACTCATTTTTCGGAGTGGCAACACTCTGGCGCGTTGGATATAAAAATGTGTGTTTCGAAAAGTGCTGCTACTGCTCACTTTATAAAGTACTTCTCCCATCTTCTTCGCGTCCTTCGTGGTGTAGTCGTCAGCACGCTGGACGCGTATTCCAGAGGTGCATGATTAGGCGAAGGCGTTGCTTATTTTTTCTGTCTCCAACTTTAAAAAAAACCTTATAACTCTACAGTGGCGCCCGAACTAAAAAGTGGTGGATGATAATTTACCATTAGGCTTTGGAGATTGGGTCCCCAAAACCCCAGTCGCCTTTTAAAAGGGGGAGTATATAAGGTATTCGTAGTTCGAGTCCCGGCGAAGGAATTGCCCATTTTTCATGTCTCGTACTTTAAAAAAAATACCTACCTACAATTTTTCAAATCGTAAAGTTTGTTAATAAAAGATTTCTAAGTTTTACAAAATCTATACACATAAAAGAGAATGTCTGTTTGTGTGTTTGTTCGCACTATTGATTTCTGATCACTTATGATCAATTTTTTTCCCACATTTAATCGACTAATATTGAATATAGGTGAAATATTGCATGGAACGTGACTTTTTACGAACTTTTCATTAGAAAGACGAAAATCGTTAAAAACGGAGTGCCATTGTTGCTGATATAATGACAGAAAATTAGTTTATTTTTCTGTCGAAATATTTTATTTTGTTCCATATCGCATCAGAGTGAAAAGTACATAACTAGGAATAGTGTTTGTTGCATTGTTATTTGAGAAAGAACTACAGCGGTTATGATTCTCTCTGTTGATAGATACATTACTCTCAGCTTAACTGACATCATGTACTTTCGTTAGTTTAATATCAGTGTGCTACAGTTATTGTACTTGTATTGTTTCGTTACTGATATCGCTAATATTAGTAACGAAACAGTACAAGCTACTGTTTCGTTATTTCGAAAAATTAAAGCAAGATAAAAAACGAACGTGAATGGTGTTCATTATCTTGAAGCTCACAATCATTTCTTTCTCGCAGAAATTTAGCATCGTTAAATGAAAAGTTAAAAAATACAATATGTCCATCTTTATATGTAACTTTAAAATGTTCTATAAATTTCAAAATACAGCTTAAAAATGTACTAATTAAGCTCCAAAGTAGCTCGAAGTTAGCTGGTGAAATTAAGTAAAGTTAATTATCAAAAGCTAAAAGATAATATTTGTTTTTTGTAAATATTTTTTTTTGTAATTTGCTCCAGGGAGGAAAAATCGCTAATTTTTTTAATAATATCAAACATATAGAATCTTTTTTTGCTCTTTACCTTTTGTTTAATAAATAAGCTTTACAAATAAGTCAACTTTGTTTTGCTTCTAACTCTTCCTTTGCCTGATTTTGCATTATCCTTAATTTAAGGACATGAGTGTATTTACTAAGACGACGATAAAAACCTACTGAAATTTACTTTATGATTAGCTGGAGCAGCTAATTAATCATTACTTTAATTTCTTTATATTCCTAAACAGACACAATGCCCGTTGATCCTTTGATCAAGTTACCATAGCAATAGCATCACAATATTTTACTTAAGCTCATATTTCTTAAAAGCTTCTGACCTTGATGTTGAATTAATATTCATCATTGGTGCAACCACTTTCACTGAACGTCTGTTCGATTTTTAATTAATTACGTGATTTTAGTGCAGTGAAATGCATTTGTATAGCAATGAAATAATGTTTGTTTTGTCTAGGAAAAACGCATATACTGTTAGTAGATTATACTAACAAAATATAGACATATACATAGACATACAGTAGACATATACTGACAAAAAAGCTGAGATATCAACTACGTAATGCTTTTTTTCGCTACAAAACAAGCTTGTAAATTGCCTAAAATAAGTGCATAAAATTAAAAGTATGAGGGGAAAATATTATATACATCAGTGGAATATCCGCATGTTTTAATTCAAATTTCAAAGTGCGGACATAATGCAGAGATGTTGAATCTCGAAATTTTACGGTTTTTCTTTTTTAGTTTTTTACTCTGTCTGATCTAACTGATGCCGGACAAACTTAAATGATAAAGAATAAACTTTCTTCTAAGCTGAAGAGGCAGAACTGAGGGATTGATATCTAACTCAAATAAGACTTAAATAACTATTTCTTAGTATCAATTACCTCAATCAAAGCAAATTCACAATAAATCTTACCCTGAAATTAAGAAGGAATAAATCTTCACTGGTACTCGGATAGAATAGAATACTATCTCTCATTCAAAACATTTCTTAAATTCACTTAAACTACATATTCAATCAGTTCTAAAATTTATTCAAAAGCAACAAGTTCAAATTCATTAATTCGAAACCTCATAAGCATCAGAGAAGAAATATTAAAAAACAATCAATCAATTCCACAAAAGAAAAATCAAGCAATAGTTTTAAACTTTCCCGGTACCAAAAAAAGGTATTACAATTTCATCTCAAAATAACATTCAAATAATCATTAATAAGTGCTTAGCACATAATTTTTATAGGCCACGTTGTGAGCAACCTATAAATTCATAAACATTTTTACAATATCCCAATTAAAAAATCTCCAAGTTTCTTAAAAGCCTTACGGCTCAAACAAATGGAGTGACTGGTAAACACAAGTAAAGTAACACATAAAAAATGCAATTAATAATATGAAACAAACACATTTATTATTTTCTAAGTTATCTTATATCAGAAGTCAGGCGACAGGAAACGCTGGATAACTTCATCTTCTGAAAGCCTTCTCAGGAATAGTCCACTGCTGCAAATCGGCAACAACTGCAGAGAATTCATAGCTGAAGAACAAGTACTTTAACACTCAGTCCCAAAATAAAGGTGAATCAGGAAGAGTTGTAGATGCTGAGATGTAAATCAAAAATACTGAAGTAGATGAATCGATGGAGACTGCGATGACACAAAAATGAATTCCTCGAGTCCACTACCGGAATGCTATAGTCAGTCAGCCGGAAACGCTGTATAACTTCATTTAGGTACAACTAAGGTGAGCATTAAAATTCCTGGAATGACTGCATGAGGAAATGTCCGTATTTACCTCAATTTTAGAAGAAATTCGAAGTTCTACATCGAGCCGCGCTGAGCTCTTGTCTTTAACGCAAAATCTCATCAGCTAAAAGCCGAGAGAAACACCGCACCAGACCGCAGGCGCGAGCGAGCCACCCTCAAGAGTGAAGCCCCGCCACAGGCAAACGCCCCTCGAACTTTTTCGAAAGTTACATCACTGCAGTTCCTAATCCTTCTCTCTTCTCCCTAACATCTAACCTCGTGCAAGAACCGAAAAAAACTCGATTTTTCCGCCCCATAAAAACCATAGGCTCAAAATTCCACATAAAATTAAATTCCAACAACCCGAGACTTATTATTTAATTGAAAAACTTCACCCCCTCAAACGAATCAAAACAGAGTCATTGTCCACAATTGAAGGTTGACCAGCTGCACAGTGAATCACACAAGGCGTGTAAGACTAAAATTCGACCCCCCCCCAGCTAACAAGCGGAAAAACTAAAGAGATAAGAATCAAGCTGCCCTTTTAAGATCAAATTTTACAGTCGCCCTTTTCTTCCGAAGGAAGCTGACTTAATTAACCATTGCAACATTCACAAAGCAAAGGTACAAGTGAAAACGAGAAAGCCGACTTACGACTTTTACAACCCAATAACAATCCCCCTCAACCCGCGAAGACATACGAAACACATTATACTGCCTTCAGTTCTACTGTTATTGTAAAAGCTGTTCTCACTGATGTGATTTCCGTTCAAAGACGTTCCCTTTCTTAGTTACAAATCTGAACAGTTGAAGAAACATAATTACCTAAAGATTTTAACAGTTAAAAATACACTCTTTACAAATATATATACATTGCATTACGCTCTTCACAATTTCAAATTTAAAATCAAATACAATTAAAAATACTTAAATATTGGTTACTTAAATGACATGAACACAATTAAAATTCGTGACACAACAGAGGCATTTATCTCCTAAGTTCGATAAACTGCTGTTGGTTTCCCTAACGCATGGGCATGATAAGCAAGCTCACTAAAGAAATGACTGATCACCTAAACGATTTTTTCATTCGTGCGGACAAACTGAAAGAAATGGAAATCGACATTGGAGATGATTTGCTATCAATGTTGCTTTTATATAGCATACTAAACTCTTATGAACGCTTTCAAATTGCCAGCGAACCCCGTGATGAACTGCCTTCTCCAGAAATGTTGAAAATTAAACTGTTGAAAGAAGCTAACGCTCCCAAAAATAAAGATTCATCGTATTGTGAATCACAAGCGTCCTATTCAAAAACTCATAAGTATAATCAACAACTGGTTCCTAAACCGAAACTAGATACGTCTACAAACCGAAAGTATCCAGTTAACTGTAGATGCAACTTTTGCAATATATACGGACGTAGAACATTGGAATGTAGGGGAAAAAATAAGGAAAATGAAAACAAACGCATTAAAGAAATTGCGATGTCTGCAGAAAATCAGAATTCATTGAAACAAAAAACGGCCGCATCATGCACAGACAGTGATTCTAAAGACACTTTTTGTCTCGATAGTGGTGCAACATCATATATGTGTAACAGCAAAGAACTGTTCCAAGAAATTCACGAAAAATTGATATTTATGTTAAATTAGCTGCTGATAAAATAGTTAAAGCTATCGGAAAAGGAACTGTTAAATTTAAAGTTCGCACAAAGTGTAAAATTGAAAATATCAAATTCGAAAATTTATTGTGTGTGCCTGATTTGAAAAATAATTCAACCTCAGTATCTACAGTAACTCCAAATAATTATTCAGTCATTTTCAAAGAAAAGTGTGCTCAGATAATTAATTCTAAGAATGAAACAGCAATTTCAGCTAAACCCAAAAATCATCTGTATTATATCATGCAACTATTTGAATCTGTATCAATTGCTAAAGAAATAGATCAATAGCATGTAAGATTTGGCCATTTAAATGAAAATGATCTTAAAAACCTTCTATTAAATAACATGGTTAGAGGTCTTTTTTTTTCTCAAAATGACTCTCTTTCTACATGTAAGGTATGCATTCAGAGTAAACAAACTGCAATCCCCCTTCCGAAAGAATCTGAATATAGAAGTACTGCCATTGTTAAATCTAATTCCTTCTTATTTGTGTGGTTCCATGAGAACCGAATCAATAGGTGGACCATTTTATTTCGCAACATTTATCTATGATAAATATCGATACGTTCATGTTTACTTTCTGAAATCGAAGGATGAAGTTAAAGAAGCTTTTATAAATTTTAAAGCATCTTTTGAAAATAAACTTAACTCTAAAATCAAAAGTCTCCGAACGGATAACGGGCTATATTTAGGAGGGATCTTAAGGAAAGACTTTAATAGATTTCTTATGACGCGAGAATAAAACACGAAAACACCACTCCTTACACACCAGCCCAGAATAGCGTCGCCGAAAGATTAAATCGCGCTCTAGTTTCAATGGCGCGATGTATATTATTGCAGTCCAATTTGCCTCATAAATTCTGAGCCGAAGCCTTCAATACGGCTGCTTACATTTGAAATCGCTGCCCGACGCGAGGTTTAAAAGGTAAAACAAAAAAACATTACGAAGTGATGTTTGGCAGAGTACCAGCTGTCTCTCACTTCAGGACCAAAAAGCATTTCTGATAAATAAAAGGCCAAGAATAGGCAAATTCGATTTTCTATCCAAAGAATGTATTTTATTGGCTATTCTAATGAATCAAAGGAGTATAGACTTTGGAATCTTGAAGCACGTAAAGTGATAATAAGCAGATACGTAAAATTTATTAATGAGTTTGAAAACTGCTCTAGTTATGACTGACAACAGGAACTATCTCTATCTTTCGCTTCGGAAGAGAAAATTATAAACAAGGTATGTTGTGATAAATCATCACCTCTGGACGGCATGGAGTCGCTCAATTGGCCCTGGATCTGAAAAGGAAAGCGAAAGTGATTTAGACAGCGAATCAGTGCCTCCTATCCTGATTAAAAGGGGGCCTAGTCAACTCAAGAAAATAAAAAAACAGGTTTGCCCGGAAAGCCTACAAAGAAATATCCTTATACAGCTGTAAATAAAAATGAACAAATTCAAAATGTTGTTGAGGAAAGTATTAATCCTACGGTGCAAGAAGATTAAATGGACTATATGCTGAAAACTGACGTAATGCCATGCTATCAGAATATAATTCCCTTGTTCAAGAAAACGCTTGAAAATTAGGAAAACGACCTGAAAATAAGAAAGTTATTCTTAGTAAATGGGTTCTTAAATTAAAATACACTAGATGGCACTATCGAATCACGACGGCACTATCGAAAAATAGAAAGCTAGACTAGTCGCTAAAGGGTGTGCTCAAACCCCTGGTCTTGATTTCACTAAAAACTTCTCCTCTGTTGCTAGATTAAGTTCTATAAGAACTGTTTTAGCCTACTATGTAGAACACAGTCTGAAAGGCTACCAATTAGGTTTTGTAATGGCCTATGTGAATGGAAATTTAGATGAAGAAATCCATAGAAAATTCCCGAAGGTTTTTCACAATGAAACTAATTCAGATAAAGTGTGCCTTTTAAAGCGATCATTATATAGTCTTAAAGAGTCAGGACGTCAGTGGTACAAAAGGTTAGACGAAAAATTTAAATCTACGAAATTTAAATCTCTTAATTCAGATAATTGTGTTTATATTAAAAAGACATCTAAAAGTGAAACTATTATAATTGTATACGTAGACGATCTTATCGTTTTTACCGATTCTAAGCAAACGTGTGAAAGAATTCGCCATAGTTTAGGTTCTGCTTTTAAAATGAAAGACTTCGGAAAATTACATTACTGCTTAGGCATAGAAGTTTACCAAAATGAGAATTCAATTAAATTTTCTTAAAAGAAATACATTGATGATATTTTAAATAGATATAATATGCAAAATGCTAAATCACTGTCTTCACCTATAGATAAAAGCAAAAAATTATCAAAAGAGATTCCTAAAAACGAAATCGCTGACATGAAAAATGTTGCGAAATCTGATAGGATCACTTATGTACCTTTCAGTAGTTATTAGGCCGGATATCACATTTGCTGTGAATTTCTGAAGTCAATTTAACAACGACCCCGGAAACGAAAATTGGCATGCTGCGAAAAGAATACTTCGATATTTAAAGGGAACTCAGACGATGCAAATTGGGCATCAAATGTCGATGATCGAAAATCTCACACAGGTTTTGTATATATGCTAAGTGGTTCAGCCAGAACCTGGAAATTACGAAAACAGCACAGTGTATCTGATAATATAGTGTAACATAATTATCTTCAACTGAGGCGGAATACATGGCTCTGTCTGAGGCCGCCAAAGAAACCGTCTACCTACGTCGTTTCCTGAAAGAGCTGGGTTACAACATAGAAAATCTAACAATAGTATACTGCAACAATTAAGGAGCTCAGAAAATTACGATTCCCCTAGCGCATGTGCATGATAAGCAAGCTCACTGCTGCTTAATACTTCTTAGCAGTTAGCCAATGTCAATGGTGAGTACAGCATGTAAGCAAGAAGCTCTAAGTGCTGTGCAATCATGTATCTTACTTATTATGTTTCTACTCTGCTGTTCTACGTCTTCATAGCATAAATAAATGTTTGTCACGCAGATGGAAGACGTCATTTTATTCTACTATTGCAATTTCTTCCCTACGAATCATGATAACGACTGTATGACAAAGCATATATAAAAAATTAGACAAAAAGAAATACCACAATTAAATTCTTTTAACTGCGAATAGTTTCAAATTTCCTACATACAGAATTCAGGTTTTTACTTAAAACCAGGAAGGAAAAGGCTTCAAAATAGAATACAGTGACAATTTCCATTCATTGTAACTAATCCTGAAAAGATCGTTATCTGCTACCCTTCTTGCATTTGTATAATAACTCCATATATGCTAATTGTTTCTTCACAAAAAAGGTTATTGTGGAAATTCTAAGATCATTTTTTCTTACATTCTTTGTCTAAATCCAAGTGAGGAAATGACGGGATATATGGTTCCTTCATATATTTCTTACTGAAAATTTAGGTGTGAATATTTCATGAGCATATGTGGAATTTGGCAAGGAAACATTTTTTAAAGATAATTATAACGACGAAAACAATTTTAGTGAAGAAAGGCTTAGAGATAATCTGTAAAGGTAAAAAAAATTATAGTTATTCCGCTTAAATTTCTAAACTTTTCGAATCATCGTTGTTATTGTCAGAAAGATGAAACTCAAATAACGCCAGTGACAGAAAATAAAATTATATTTATATGAATTGTATTAGAAGGTATTTCTCTACCCTTATTAGCACGCATTCGTGGTGCAGCGGCGCGTATTTGGAGGTCCGTGGTTTTAGTTCTGGTGAGGGTATTCGAGAGGTCTGTGGTTCGAGTCCTGGCAAGGGCAATGCTGACTTTTCTTCTATACTGCTTCAAAACACCTAATGTATCTACAGTATATAAAAACAGTTTAAAACTAATGGGTTACCACTGCATTTTAGATATAATCGGTGTTTGATTTTATGTGCATAAAATGATGATAATTAACGCGTCCACTACACAAAATGTGGCTAAATAATCACATTTTAATTTGAATAATAATGTTGATATGTTTACCATGAGTAGAAACTAATGTTTATCATAAAAGTATAGATTCTTTGCCTTTAATTGAGAAAATAATGCACGTATTGGAATTCTCAAATTTCATTTATTCACAAACACAAGAAAATGATAATTTCATAAATTTGACTATTCACCCCTATACAGTATCGTAAAGTTGTCTTCAGCCCAATCTTTCCTATTTTCTAAAGCTGCCTAATTTTTGTAGTTACTTGAAGGAAACTAATTAAAATGTCAAAGATTCTTCAGTTCCTTTAAACCGTTATTGAAACGAAACTAATTAGAATCGTAAAGACGTTTCAGTTCTTTTAAATTCCCTTTAAATGAAATTAGTACATTAATTTCGTCATATATGTCTTTAATTTGAAAATACAGAAATATGTGATGGGGAAAGAAATTACGATATTCTTTACTCGTTAGGATTTGTTAAGCGTATAGGAAATTAGTTTAAAAACAATGTCAAAGAACATGTTGAGGCAACGAAAATATTTACGAGAGAAGCGAGCTCCATGTTCTGAAACTGAGAAACTTGCCACGACAGAAATTTTGCATGATTGATGTTCCTGTTGCTGCGTCGCAATTTTAAAGTGATGAAATTTTAGAAGTTCGGAACATCTTCTGTCATGATTCCTAAGACATTGAAAACACCCAAAAACGTACTTTTCCTTCTCCTAGAAATAATACTAAATCTTTTGTTAGGAATAAAAACAAAAATGTAAAAACTGTTGTATAGCAATTAATTTGGAGGCTCAATAATTTAAATCCAAATTGATTAATGTAATTGTGTAGTAGAATTCTAAGTTGTAATACCTCGTCACTTAATTTGTTATTAGAGAATTAATTAAAGAGTTCCCTCAAAAACAAACGATTCTGAAATCGCGTAGAAAAATAAGGAATGCAAAGCAACAAGAATATCAACCAGCTGTTAGAGACAGTAAATCGACGTAAAAACATTATTATAATTGAAACTAGAGCAGTATGAGCTCGGAAATGGTCGCAGTATAAATTTGCTAATAAATCGATCAACTCTAAAAGAATTAATGGAATACTATTATTTTTTTATGTGAATATATTTCTATTTCCTATTAAGTACAGCATTCATAATTTATGACAAATTTTGTTATGTTTGTAACTAAAAGAATATTTGTGAAAATAAAAGCGGATTATTTTGCTAAACGCTAGTAAGCTTCTTGGCCATTTCAGATTATCATCGCGCGTATTAGGTTTTTGTGAGTCAACCTGTTAGGTTAATTTAACATGCTAATCCGGCATTATTATATTTTAGATTTCGACTTGAATTATATTCTGCGTTTTTAAGTTTAACTGCAAGTTGACTGTGTTATTGTTAAATCTTGAATTAATAAAGGGTTACTTTTCACCCTTCTTCTGCGCTGGTAATTCTTTTACGTCTGGGAGAGAATTCACCAGGTTCATTGTAGGATCTATTTTTAGTTTATGTGGAATAACAGAAACTGATCTTACACCACATATTTTTCCTTTGAATTCTTTATTCATTAGTGGTACGAGTTGAGAATCGCTGCTCTAATCTTAGAGCATTCACTTGAGTTCGTGATAATGAGTTAGCAAGAAGGACTCTCTCGAAAAACAGATTCGTGTTTTAAGTATCATCGGCATTTGAAAACAGACGTCATAGATGTATCGAGTTGAACTTTATATGTAAAAGATATACTTAACGTATAAGAAACATTGATATATAATATACAGCTTTACAATTTTGGTAGATTTGTGAATTTATATGTCTAAGTCAATTAGTTACATTTAATTATATTTTTATTCGATTATCTTTGGAATTCTTTGCGTTACTTTTTGGAACAAAATTTTAGTTTATTTTCCCGCAAAGCAGCCTCTATCGCTTCTAAGTGACTGAATTCCAGAGTGGTTCTTTGCGACAGAAAAAGGGCCATCCTATTGGTACTGAAAGTGGCTAATATGGTAGAAAAAACTGCATTTCTTTTGTATGGTTTTGTCTCTGTGTAGACAAAACTGACCCGTATGTGGAGTCTCAAGAGATGGGGTAAATTTGTCCTCATTAAACTGCGAAATATTCGTATTTGGCATGCTTGTAGCTTGAAGCTTCCCTTTTTCCTTTGCTGGGGTTTCCGAGCTACTGTTTAGCAGCAGTTTATATTTCATGATAAGCGAAATCGTCTAATCCCTTTAACGAGCTTAAACGCAATGTCTCGATAATTACATCTTGATTTTTGAGGCAAGGAGTTTATTTACCATTTGATCCTCTAAAATTTTCCATCTTGATGACGGTTGATTCACTGATATCATACTCTACTGCCAGTCGTAACTGAGTTGTGATCGAGAAGAGCTTCTCTGTCGTATATGGCATTCACTGTATATAGCAAGATTTCGACTCCAGGCCGGATGTGGTTACAATCGCATCAATTGCCACATCAGAAGCTTTCCCATCACAAACTTCAGAATCTTGGATCTTAGAACAACTTTTCTATTTATCCCGTGAATGGCATCGACACCATGCTCTGCTGAATTTTGCACAACATTCGATCCACTCACACAACAATCATTCATCCGGCTCGCTGGCTGTCAATAAATCTAGTTTAATAATTCTATTTTTTTGTTGTTGTTGTTTTTCTGTCTCTTGCCTTTAGCCGATGATTTTCAGTATAATTTTATTATGGAAGTCTGAATCCTAAAGTTTTCTCAAGTGGTAAAAGTGATTGTTAAACATTTAAATTTTGTTAATGATCAAGTTATGTTACAGTTTGTAAATCTATATCTTTGATCATCCTATTATACAGTATGCGAAGAATAATAATGAAAATGACATTATAAACGTATAATCTTTGTTTTGAACTGAGATTGTTTAACTTCCGGGTAGCTTTAAATCTATCTCATATTATACCACCATAAACAAGCATCTGAATTTGCTTTAATGGATCTCTCTTTATTTCATCCTTACCTAATTCTGTTGCTGACAATGTTTTTTACGCAAAGCAATATGTTTAAGACTTAACCAGCTTTAACAATAACGCCACAATAAAAGTTAATAACATATCGAAATAATATAAGGAATAACTGCATCTAGCATTACAAGAAAGACTCCGCTACATTTCCAGCAAAGGTAGCGTAAATATCTGTCTGAGTGAAAACGCTTTTTAAAAAAAAATATGTTATGAAAGCTTTGAGTTATGAATAGTATAATATTTAAACGTATATTTTTAAAACAAGCGAAACTTTCAAACTTACTTTAAGGTTGATTTCAAATAAAAAAATTATTTAAAGAATTTCTAGCAGTCTAGCAGTCTTCCTAGCAGTTAGTGTTTTTCACTAAAATTTTTTTGCAATGCAATGAATGAGACACAGAACAAAAGAAACAGACAAAACATGTATTGTTCAAAGAGACACTGGGAATTATAAAATACATATAAAGAATAGATTTTGCGCTGGCATAATTCCTCTCATCCCATTTCTGTGAACATGATTTTTGTTTTGGTAGTAAAAAAATATAATAACCGAGTAGCATTTAAGAAACAAATCTAATCATTAATATTTTGGTATGGCATTTCAAAAGTGCATACTGAAGAATCTGAAAAGAATTATTTATTCATATTACAGAGAAATTTCTTAAAATAAAAAAACACAAAGAGACAACGATTGTTTTAGACATGACCAGCTGTATTAAGCTTAGATGAGTAACTAAATATAATAAAACATCATCTGCGAGCGAAAGAAAAAAGAATCTTCGGAACACTATTATTAAATTCAACGCCGATACACTACGTTTTTTTTCCTGGGGCTTAAAAAAATATAAAAACAGGAAGAAAGAAAAACAGAAACTTAGCATCATTGCCCGAACCGAAAATATAAAGCATTAAAGAAAACATGAAAAAAGATTAGCCCAATTTTTGCTTAATTTAGTTTTCTAGGTATAGGAATTTCTGAACTGAAACAAATAACCTTAAATTTGCAGATTTAAAAACGACATGAAACTAAAAGAAATAAAAATTTCTTTTATCCTTTGAAAATATTTTTTTAGTCGTTCGACAAGATGATTGGTAGTTTGCTATAAATCTTCTAATATGTAGAAAAGAGATAAAGCAAACCCGTACTTTTCGATATGGAGGGGGGAGGAAAAATGCAGCAAACTTTCCAAAGTGTTCTTTTAATACCATATATTATGTGTCATACACATGAGAGATACGACATTCTTTTTTTAAAAATGCATTTCGACTTTTATGCATTTGGTACTGTGATCAGACTTAAAAGAAAAATGTTTTTCGAGTTTACCTCAAAATATCATTGTCTTGCCTTTCCTTGAATAAACTAACCAAGGAAGATAAAGTTGAAAATTCTTGAATTGTTATTCTTTTACACTTCTAATATACCAAGCGTGTGATACTGTTAAATATAATTCATGAAAATAAAAGTGAGGTTTTTGAAAAAACTTTATTGATTTATTCAATTGCTCTTAAATTTCGTTTTGTTAATGATAATTTAATTTGTTGGAATAAAACAAAATTAATATCGAAAATTATATCTTCTGTATTAAATTTTTAAAACAAAATTCATTTACTCTGTTTAACTCTTAGAAATGCATAGAAATCATCTAATTTCTGAATTCTTGAATTCTTTTCCTTGAATTCTGTACAGATAATTGGAAAAGAAAATCCGTTATTAGTGAAATGAAATTTCCACTTAGTTGCAATTTTAAACGCAGTTAATGGACACGCATAAAATATCCGCAACTGAAACGTTGTAGATGATAGCCTATTTCTATGATTGACCTTAGAATACAAAATAAAGAAACGTAACAGGTGCAGCCATAATAAAACTTACCGTTCATTAACTTTTAAGAGAATTCACTGCAATAGCTTTGGGACAGTATCGGAAGCCCGATGAATATATGGATGTTGTTAAGGATATGGTACCTTTGTGGCATGGAACACTTAAAATACTGTCCAACAGAGAATTTTTTCGACCGCTTGTGCAAGGGCAAGAGAGGTAGGGACTACTCTCTGTATCCTCTAGGGTGCTCTTCCTTGGTCAGAGTTAGCAAAAGTTCAACTAAAATTAACAAGCTGTCCAAGGTTTCTACTTATAGGCTATGATTATTTCTTTGTTACAAAGACAGCTCCTTTCATCTGCACTTGCACACAAAATTATAGTTACCGGCAGGACTTAAACAGGCTGATAAGCATCATCTCCAAATGGACCAGCTGCTCTGTCGGTGGAGTAAAGTAAAATAAAAATTGTGCAAGTATCTTAACGAGATCCTTTCAGATCAGGAGGGTAAAAAGAATAATACAATGTAACTAATTTAAAATAAAAAGTTCGCAGCATGTAGAATCACACAAATATTTCTGTACTTGCTTACATGCGTGATAGAGTTGAGCTAATTGTTTAGCTAAATAATCATCTCTTAGATTCCAAATAACATGCTTCAGAATGACCTAACACTTCTAATTGTTGGAGCTTTTAATTCTTAAGAGTTTGTGTATAGGTTTTAAGTTCAATACCAAATGATAAGTCAATATTTGGATAAACAATTCTCAATAACATGAATGTGTAAAGTTTGTGACAACATGATAAACACAAAATATACTGTAAAATTAGTGTTCAAATCAATCGTAAATAGTGACCAAGAGCTCCAACAGAATAATTAAATTTAATGCGTTGTGAACATGTAGACAGGTCCAGTGTTCTAAATTAAAGTGAAAACATTACAAGAAAGTTAATATTAAATATGGAAATTTATTAAGATAATACTGAATTAATACAGAATTTTACATTGGTGGCGGTGGAGTGGAAAAAAGTAAAAACAATCATACCAATCCAAACAGGGAATTTAACATTGTAGATACAGACATCCGACAAACAAACTTCGGCCAACGTCGCAGAGCTACTTCAATTTGACGTTCCAAACAGTGAAGTTAACATAGAGAAATACATTGTAGATATG
>KK115274.1:146882-188360 GCA_000611955.2 Stegodyphus mimosarum | reverse complement strand
TCAGAAACCAAGTGACTTAATGAATTAATAAGAGTTGCATTTAATCTTTCTACGACACCATCTGATTGTGGATGATAACTTGTAGTGGTGTGTTTACAAATTCCTAATTTCTGATAAGCTTCATTAATAGCCTGTGATATAAAATTGGTACCTCTGTCTGTGATTATATGTTGTGGTACCCCATGAGAAGCAATAAACAGCTCAAGTTTCTCGATTATGGTTTCAGATGAACAATTTTGTAAAACATAAGCCTCTGGCCATCTCGTGAAATAGTCTCTAATAAGCAATATGTATTTATGTCCAGAAAGTGTCATGTGCAGAGGGCCTACAATGTCCATGGCTATACGTTCGATAGGTCTATTAGTTATTGGAACTCTCATTAATGAAGCTTTGTGTGATGCCTAAAACCACGCTTCTGTATACAAGAATGACAAGATTTCACATAATTAAGAATTTGCTTATGCATGTTTTTCAAAAAGAATGCTTTCTGAATTCTATGAAGGGTTCTATGAAAACCAGAATGAGGAGCTACAAGTGAATCGCGATTTTGTTGCAGAATTTTTTGAACTACTGTTTTAGGTAACATTATTCTGTTTTGTTTTTGCCAGCGAGCCTTAGGGCTTTTAAATTTACAATACAAGGTATCATTTTCAATGAAGAAGATTTGTGAAGGAGGTTTTGGAATTCTATTATTCTTTAAATCTTCTTTTACTTGTACACAATAAGGATCAAGAGCTTGTTGTTCTTTAATGGTGTGTAGAAGATCAGGGGTGGTAGAAGTTTGTACTTGTTCAGCCACATTTACAGATCTGGATAAATAATCAGCAGTGGAATTTAATTTTCCTGGTTTATGAACAATTTTGTAGTCATACTGAGACAACCCCATTATCCAGCGAGCAATCCTAGATGTTGGATCTTTTAACTTTAATACATGGGAAAGTGAAGCCTGATCACAATAAACTGTAAAACTTTTGCCTAAAAGATATTGCCTAAAATGAGCAGTAGCCCATACAACAGCCAAAGCTTCCTTCTCCACAGTGCTATAATTAATTTCAGGACCCTTTAGTTTTCTACTGGCAAAACAGATAGGGTGTAAAAATTTATTCTCATCCTCCTGACCTAAAATGGCTCCTAGAGCATAATTTGAAGCGTCAGTACACAAAGCGAAGGGTTTTGTAAAATCTGGTAAAGCCAAAATAGGCTGAGTTAAAAGTTCAGCTTTTAAGTTGTCGAAAGCCTGTTGAGCCTCATCAGTCCATTTAAAGGTTACTTTATCTTTAGTCAGTTCAGTTAAAGGTAAGGCTTTGTGAGCAAAATTTTGAATAAATCTACGATAAAATCCTACCAGACCTAAAAATCTTCTAACTTCCTTTCTATTTTTAGGCACCTGAAAACTACTGATAACCTTAAGGTTTTTATCATCAGGCTGCACTTTACCTTGAGATACTTTATAACCTAGATATGTAATTTGGTCTCTGAGAAAATTGCATTTAGAAGGTTTCAGTTTTAAGTTGTGTGCAGTAAGTCTATCAAATACAATTTTTAATTTGCTTAAATGTTCCTCGAAAGTATTTGAAGCTATCACTATATCATCTATATAAATGCCTATCTGTAAAGGCGATAGATTTGCCAAAACTATTGACATCAGTCTCTGAAAGGAACTGGGCGCATTACGCATCCCGAATGGGACTCGTGTCCAATGATAATGTCCAGAAGGAGTAGTGAAACCACTTTTATAAATATCATCAGGGTGTATTTTCATTTGAAAGAAACCTGAAGTTAAATCTAATGTGGAAAAATAAGTAGCATTCCCTAAACCTTCAATCAATTCTATCATGTTAGGTAATGGAAAACTATCCTCAACTGTTTTCTCATTCAATTTCCTAAAATCTGTTACTAAACGATAACTCCCATCTTGCTTTCTAACTAAAATCACAGGAGCAGAATATGCACTATCACTTTCTTCAATAATTTTTGCCTCTAACAGCTCAGCAATCTGCTTATCTAATTCTTGCCTTAAATGATAAGGAACTCTGTAAGGTTTCTGTCTGACAGGAATGTTGTCTTTTAAATTAATGTTGTGTAAAATTGTATCACAACCAGTAAGTTCAGTGACAGAAGAAGCAAAAATGTTTTTGTACTGATCTAAAAGAATCATAAGTTCATGTCTCTGTTGTTCAGGTAAATGACTTAAGTCAAACTGACCTCCCCAGGGTTCAAACTGCTCACCAGTCTCAAGACTCGTAGAAAATACTGGCTGAATATCAGGTGTTTTAACATTAACAGGAGCCAAGGTGGCTAGTTTCATACCTTTGTTAATGTGTACAATATCAGGAGAGAAATTTGCCACTTTAATAAAAAATTCATTTGAACGTTGTTTACTATTCACTGAACGTGCTACACTGAATTTGGCGTGCTGATGGTGAGGAAGAGGTTCAATAAGTACAGAAGGTTGAGAAAAAGGTAAAAGGGAAGTTGAAACTTTTAGAATATTTTCAGAGAAAGGAGGAAGTTTATGCTTTTTCACAGAATAGCAAAAGATATCATTAGTCGAGTTATTTGGTGACATGCAATTAATTGAAGCATCAGCACTTGGCGCAGACATGTGAAGGTGCAAAGGCACCAATATGTGTGGACCTATCAAATTTGATGAACTGAAATCAATACAAAGTTTGTTTAGACTTAAAAAGTGTGTTCCTAAAAGTGCACCATATTGATCAGATAAACTATCAATAATAAGAAATTCAGTTTGAAAAATCTGATCCTGAAATTTGACAGGTAACAAAACTTTTTCCCTAACTAACACTTTGTTGCTTGAAATGCCTTTTAAATAAGTTTCACATGTTTCAATTTTTACTTTCTTGCCAAAACATTTCATATACCTAGCATTTAGTAAATTTACAGTAGCTCCTGAATCTAATAAAAATTTGAGTTTATTACCCAAAATTGAGCCATTTACTATAGGAAGAGGTGCTTCACCTAAAGAAACTGAATACACTGATGGTACCTTCAAAAGGGCTTCATGGGATGAACTGAAGGAATTGCTCTCCCTACCCCTTACTAGTTTAAATTCTGGTTAAAAACTGGAGCCTGAGGATTTAACTGAGTAGTGTTCCTCGAATTAACCTGCCCTGCAACCTGGTGTGCGTTGGGAGTTACACTAGCATTTCCTAGCTGTCGAGCATTACCATACTGTCTAGTTCTAACATTGTTGTTAGTACCCTGAGATAGATTTACCATACAATTCCTCGCTAAGTGGCCTAACCTATTACATCTATAACAACGAGGACCAACCTGTCTACTCTTAGCTGTAGACTTAGACATCAATGATTGTACTTGAGTTTGCAAGTTTCCTAACATGTTAGTTAAAGTAACAATGTTTTCCTGTTGTGCTTTAATTGCTGCTGTGAGTTCATCTTTGGAACTATTAGCCTGTGCAGCCTTAACTGTAACACCTGGAGTGGAAACTGCATTCACTTCTACAGAGTGAACATTATTAAGCTCATCTGCATGGGTTTTAAACCAAACTTCTTCTTCTGCTATAGCATGTTTCTTAGCTGCTACATATGTTTTGTGGTTCTGTGGTAATAACAGTCGCCTCAAATGTAAATGAAGGCCCTCAAGAAAAACAGACAAGAGTAAATCAAGTCTCTGACTTTCCACAGTGGGATCTTCCACTTTATCGACAGGTACTGTTTTACAAGAGAGTGCCTCTATTCTAGCAGCAAACTGCCTAACACTTTCTCTAGGCTTCTGAAAGGCTTGAATTAATGCTCTAATATTAGCATGTAAATTTTGAACAGTAGCAAATCTGTCCTTTAAAGCCTCAACCACAATTTCCAACTTAGTCTCATTCTTGAGACGAGGGTTATTGCGAATAAACGCAGCAGCTTCTCCATCTAATTTCACACGAATAGCAGTCAACTTATCAGAGTCAGCCCAGCCTACATGTGCTGCAACTAAATTGACTCTGTCCAGAAAATCATTAAGCTGAGTAGTACCTTCTGCCCCAGTAAAAGTGGGAATTGACACCAAGGGATCAGCCCCAAAAACTGAGATTCTATTTGCAGTTGGCTGAGGATTCCGACCCCCAGTTAAACGGTTAACTACAGGCATTCTAGTTGCCGCTGAAGTTAAACTTTTCCTTTTTGTAGGCATATTAACCAATTTAACTCATAAATGTGTAACACAATATAATACTACTAAATTTGTGTAAATAATGTAACACTGGTAAACAGTACAGCAAAATATATATAAGCAAAATAGTGTAGCTTAATTACACAATTAACAGCACTTTTAACAGTACTCATAAAAATATTATACTATGAAATATCATTCATATCAATTATCAACATAAAGAAAATATTACCAGTAATTAATAATAACACTGCCACCACTCTTAGCAAAAGCAATTTTAAAATTTACACTGGACCAAAAATGATAAATTAGAATACATGGCACCTTTTTTGTGCATACCAAATACAAAATAAAATACAACTTGCATATAACAAAATTCCCGAGGTCACGGCACCATTTTCTTGTTGGAGCTTTTAATTCTTAAGAGTTTGTGTATAGGTTTTAAGTTCAATACCAAATGATAAGTCAATATTTGGATAAACAATTCTCAATAACATGAATGTGTAAAGTTTGTGACAACATGATAAACACAATATATACTGTAAAATTAGTGTTTAAATCAATCGTAAATAGTGACCAAGAGCTACAACAGAATAATTAAATTTATTGCGTTGTGAAATATGTAGACAGGTCCAGTGTTCTAAATTAAAGTGAAAACATTACAAGAAAGTTAAAATTAAATATGGAATTTATTAAGATAATACTGAATTAATACAGAATTTTACATTGGTGGCGGTGGAGTGGAAAATATAAAAGGAAGCTCATACCGATCCAAACAGGGAATTTAACATTGTAGATACAGACATCCGACAACAACTTCGGCCAACGTCACAGAGCTACTTCAATTTGACGTTCCAAACAGTGAAGTTAACATAGAGAATACATTGTAGATATGGTTTCTTGCTTTCTATAAGGAGAGAAAAAAAAGGAAGTGATTAGTTAAGGATAAGTTTGGACATTTCCGTCGCCCTCCATAGTATCCTTCTCTCGTCTATTTCTTCCGACATCTTTGGTTCTCTGATAATGCTGACGCTTTCAGCTCCGTCTCCTTCCGTCCACAAAAATGGCTGCGTGTCAGTCTTCCGTCAGTCCCCTCGTCGCCAGCTCCCAAGCCTTTTTACTCAAAACGCCAAGACCGCTCGATTGGCGATTGTAGATGGTAGGAAAACCGCCAACAGCCCGGCAACCCCAGGGGAAGAACACACAGGACGGTGCAGCCCAAGGTGGAATGAGCTCCAGAAGTTGGCGAACCTCGCTGATACCACGAGGTCAGTCACCTTTAGCCTCGACGAAGGGTCCCACTCCAACATAGGAAAAGCCTGCGAGTAAGCAAAACACCCCGTCCCCCCCAAGTTTGCGGCAGGGTTAGTAGTGTTGGATCTAGCCTCTCTCGCAGGGTGCAACTTTACTCACGTTGACAGATGTTTCACAGACTACCGTCTAGCGGGCGAAGAAATCGAAAACAAGTCAATAAATCTATTTGGAAGGGCAACGGAATACTTTTGAAAGGATAGGTGTTAATTATTGATTTTACAACAAATTAACTTCAATACTGATAAGTACTTAAATAAAAATATAATAATTTCATAGATAATTTTCTTGGGTTTATTCCAACACCAAACACGACCACCATAGTAAGGAAATAAAAATTACTTCAGTTAAAATACAATAATCAAGTATGAAAAATTTTATATATTCTCCACAACACCAAAACGACCACCAAAGTCAGAAAATATGGATCCCCAAATTTAGCAGAAAAGGGGGCATAATAAAAATTTAAATTAAACTTAAAACACCAACTTGTGTAACAAAACTTTAAAAAGATTGACCTTAAGGATCAACTTATCAAGAGATTAACATTAACAACCAAGGTTAAGAAAAAATAATTAACTAAGCAGAATTTAAATAGTTAACCAACCAAAAGTAAAGAAGAAGAATTAATTACACAAGCAACTAAAAATCAGCGTTAACCAAAACTGTCAAGAGAACAAATTAAATGACTACAATTACTTTTCAACAAGCCAAAGAAACTTAAGTTCAACTACAAAATTTAAGACAAATTAAACTTTAAGTCTGAAGCAAAATAAGTTAAATCATTACCTTTAAAACAATTTAAATCACAACTGAAATAAGTAATACATAACATAATTGATCAATAACTTAACTCCTGCAATAAAGATCAAAAAGAAATTAATTAAACAATATAAAATAAATGATTGAACAATAACTTAACTAACTATAATCGTATTGATTAATAACTAAAATTTTGGAATAAAGATCAAAAAGAAGATGAAACATTATCAAATAAATGTTTAGACAAATTACTATCATTAAAGTATATTTATTTACAAGATTACAACACAAAGCATAAAAAATTCCAATAATAGTTAGTAAAATGCTATAATATACTGAAATTTTCAACATTTTATTTTAGTACGAAATTCGCAAATAGCTATTAGCCTGAGTGCAAGAGAAATTTTAAAGTAAACTATTACTACTTCTTACGTGTTAGGCAAAGAGAAAAATGAAAAATTCATCTAAAAATGGTGAGTATTTATTTACACAAGTCTATTTTACATTTTTACAAGTTACTCAAATTTATACGGATATAAAAGTTTTCCTGTTCACCTGGGAGACTTAGCTCTCAGAGATATAGCTGCTCATATTTCTAAGGAAAGTTCAAGATTCGATGCAACAGAATTAGTTGTCTTCTTCCTCAAAACGAATTGTATCGAAGATCGTAATGTCTTGTTTCATAATAATGCACTCAGAAATAAATTAGCCTTTCATACGAAAACTATGATTCTTCGGTTACTACTCAAACATAAGTTTCAACGTAAGTAAAAATTCTGCTCTCTACGAAGTAAACTGCAAACGATAAAAATTAGCCTTGTTAAGTAAGCTAATTACTTTTGCAGGAGACAATTTTCGCCTTCAACAATTACAAACTAATAGTTGTTTCTTTTCTCTAAAACCAAGGGAAAATGCCAGGCTCCTTGTGCCTTTGAGACTCGACTTTGAGAATTCCCCCCTTCAAAGTACAAGTTATGCCCTCCAGAACACAGCCTCAAAGACATATTTAAAAGTTATGTTTTTTAGTCTTATGCTCTGGAAACTTATTGGAATACCTGTGGGACAGGTCAGATTCTCCCGAACGTTTCGTGAATGATGGACATAATGGAGGATATATCCCTCATGGAAAACATCAAGATTTTAAAGAATGTAAATAATGCTAGATAGTTCGAAATTTTCATCAAGATAAATACAATAGAAATATGTTCCGCTAGCTACTTGTAAAAAAATGAAATCTTGACTTTATTTTCAGAAATCTTGACTTTATTTTTGCGAACGTGTCAGGATTTGCATGTTAGGATAGGATGAAACAGCCATATGCTACATTTTACCAAACCACACTTTGCGTTGAAAGCAAATTTAGTCAGAGCTTTAGGAGAGCGTAAAATTTGCTTTCACGTCTCCTGGACCAAAATCACCTAATGACTCTACAATCTACATACGTAGCATTCAGTATAAAGATCTTCTAGAACTGCTTTTCGAGCAATGCCCTATAAAAATTTCGTTAATATCCATTGATAATCACCTTAGTGTTTGCATATCCAAATCATGTTAATTACGCAATTTTAAAGATATTCGGATATATAAGGTCAGTCGTTAGTACTTAGGTGTTATTGAAAATAATTTCCAGTGAATCCATAAAAACTATGGGCCTTGAATTAGTCTTGGTCACAACTCCGTAAGAAAGATTAATTTGGATTATCACATTAATTTAATTCGACATAAAATAGTAAATCATTTGATTCCTATACCTCAATTCTTCTTAAAATTACTATAACCATACTAGTACCATAAATACTTTCATTTGCCAATAAATGTGGATTGCAATCTAATTTGTGAATTGTAGAGACATTAGACGTTTTTTAAAAGCAGGAGATATGGAAAATGAGCAACGCCCTCCCCGGGACTCGAACCACGGAGCTCTTGAATACGTGACCAGCGTGCTCACCATTACAAAATGAAGGCATGCCATGAAGGCGGGAGAAATACCTTATAAGCTATTCAAGATGCTTCCGAACATTTTGTTTCCAGTTTTTTGGGGGAAAATTGCTGATCATTCAAATTTGGCACTATCTAAATGCTCTCCTCTTCCAATGATGCACCTGTGTCACTGCTGTTCTTATTTCATATAGCAGTTCTGCCAAGCCTCCTTCGGGATCACAAGAAATATACCTTGTAAAGTTTCTTTTGTCTCGTCACTTGTACTGGAGCTTCATCCTTTGAAAGTTAATTTCAGTTTTGGAAAGAAATATTCTGCGCGCATAAAGTAGAAAAAGCTGGATAAGCACGAATGTCTTTATTTGGTGCGAAAAACGCAATAAAAGAGGTTCTGATGCGATATTAGGTTGAGGTAATTCAAGATTTAATTTTTTATGGTTTGTGTTTTTTCCCTTTAACTCTTTTCTCTAAGTTGCACATTTTCAAGGTGATATAAATGATTTATTCATTATCTGTCTGCCAGAATTCACGGAACATTTTATCCTCAGTGTCAAAAAAGACAGTCAACATAATTTTGACCTTTGATCTGAATTTTTGCACGTTTCTAGTGGTTGAGGAAATTTTTCTTCTCCAATGTGAAACTTAGGCTTTTATTTCAGTAGTAAAGTCATGAACGCACGTCTTTTCGCCAATAATGTTTGGTTTTATACACCCTTCTTCTCTATTTCCTGAAATTAATATTCCTGAATCTGCAGTGCTGTTGCTTTTGCAATCTTGAATGAGCTGGCCCTATATACTCTTTATAGCATTCTAGTTTGGGGGTCAAAATTTGATGTTATTATCCAACTGAAATATCACAGTCGTCAGCAATTGTCGCACAGTCCCTCGCCGATTTAACACATGAATTCACAAACTTGAGTCACATAGGTTTTTCTGTTAAGAATATTTGATAGAACGAAATTCATCATCTGTTGATTTTCGTCTTTCTTTGCATGGCTGAAACATAACACTACTTATGATTTACCCAGTGATCACCATAAACATAATCAACATTCGATTAAGGTCGGTATATTTATTTTCATTTATTTATTTCACTTAATTTTGCTTAAGCTTACACATAACAAGCACTTAAATTAAACAGCATAATAATATTACTAATCTCAGTTTAAATGTACGGCAAAGTGAAAAATGTTTTCGAAATCACTGACACGCAGTAGCGGGAATGCCAAATTTTCAGTCTCAGAGAAATGTGCCTGTAACTATTATGTGACGTCTCTATTCTTGTGTATAGAAGCATTATCCTGTTCGAACAGTTCCAGTGAATAAATACGAAAGCGGGACACCAAAGCGTGTACCTCGTCAGAAAGAACACGCGCATGTCGTTGATCAGTCAGAGACGTTTGCAGATGTAACAAGCATCCCATTGATTTCCAGCTAAAAAAGTAACAGACCTCACAATATACGTTAAACTTTCCTAATAGCAGACTGAATCCATGGCTTCATAAGGTTCCTGTCAACACGGAATACTCTAATTTGCCTATGCAGTTAAAAGTGCCAGTCGTCGGACTACGTCATTCGTTTCCACTCATAAAGAATCCAGTGTCAGTATTTCTGTATCCCAGCGAGAGGCACAGTTTTACATCATGCAGTCTTGAGGGACTCAAGTTGGCCGCGGGCTATAAGATTCCGTTCTCTAGAGAGTGTTTCTCTTATGAGGGGTTCAGAAGAGTTTCTTTGCTTGCCAACCATCCCTTTCAAAGTCTCAACAATTCGTTTAAGGATTTTACTTTCAAATTTTCGAACTTTATGCCAACTTGGTGTAAGAACCAATCAATCAAAACGAAGCAGACTCGAACTGATATTCGGTCGTCGGTTTCCCTGAATGAGCAGCACATTTACGCATGCAGAGCATTACCTTCTCTCTTTCTCTGTAGCTGCTTATACCTTGCTAAAGAAGTTTGCGACTTTTACTTCTTTAACCACAAAGCCTTGTTATCGAAAATTCGTCTGAACGAAGGATAAAGACCTATATCCTGCAGGCTGGGACTAACAGTTCAGAAGGTGATCCTTATTTAGTCTCCACCATTCAATTCCAATTTCATCTGCCAGAATATTGCAGACTTTCATCGGAAACCATTCTTGACATCCCTCAGTTTTCACATTCACCCAGCTTCCTGTTACTACCATGCTGGATTTCTGGGAGATTTTGCCACGAGTACGTAAATCGTTTCTACTTGTCATTCTCATTTCGTAAGCAGCTGCGCATGGGTGAAGTTGGTATGTATTTGACATAAAATCACCTGTACCAGTGTATAGCTTATGTACTATGCTTTTAATGTATTTTGTCTTATAAAATGCGATATTGAAATACCGGTGATGATAAAATAAAAGAAAATACCGAATATAAGAGCATTCAGTGATAAGTCTCTTAGGTCCAAAACTAAATAACTCAACTTTCGGAATGTCCTCTCAAAGAAGAAACATCTATTGAAATCCACAGGCTGAAATGTTAAATATGCTGAAACTTAAAAATCTCTGGTTTTAAATTTAATATTACGTTTTTGTAACTTTTTAAAAATATTATGTAATGTATGTTCCACGAATATGATGAAAAAAGAATAAAATTACACTGAATCATTTTTACAATGTCATACTTTGAGGTATTTAATATTTTCATCTATAATTTTAACTTCCAGAAATTTCTGCATATCTATTTCAATAACACCTTTCTGTGCATTAAACGGCAAATCAGGAAAAACACTTATTTACGTTTAGATCTCATAATAACAGTGAATTACAATTTTCAGATAAAATAATGTCAGTGCTGTTGCTAAAATTGGTGGAGGTTCTAAGATAGACACGACGTTTCTCATGTAAATCCAGAATATTCTGGTATACGTGTTGCTCCATTCCTGAGTTCGTACCATACCAATTTAGGGTTTGCCAATCCAAACGGAAAAAAGGAGAGGTGCATTTTTAGTCCAAAGGGGTTTTGTCCCTGAAGGACTATTGCTTTCGTTTTGCGATTTTGCGTTGGAAACATTAAAAGTCTGAATCACTTTTCAAACTATTGCCACTAAATATTTCAGCTCTGTATTAAAGGAACTAAATAATGAAGAATCTGCATAAATATATATACATTTCTCCATGTATGATAAAACAACGGTACCCAGAGCCATCCAATTCTTAATAACATACTTTTCCACCTGAATACGAGCATCTGAAAGCCCAGATTTGTAATTTGTAATTTGTTTTATTATCTCTTTCTTTTTTGTAAAACTTTAACGGATTTTTGATGAACAAGCTCAAACAATTTAAAAGCGAACAATGGCAGCATTCTACGGGAAAAAAACCCTTTTTATCTCCAGCGCGCGGAAATATGTAGCGGATTTCAAATTATTTTACGATACTGCTCTTAAACTGAGTTTTATGCTTTAAGTGCGAAGAACATGATATTTAATAAATAAAGTTGTTATGTTATGTTAAATTTAACAAAATGTTAAAAAAGTCTCTTTGGACGTAGTTTAAAATCTGAAACATTTCAGATTTTCTTCCTTCCTTTTTTTAAGATTATTTGCGAAATAATGAATCTATGAACTATACAAAATAAGCTAAAGATATACTTGCTTTTAAACGAAATGTATTGACGTAATATTTAGACTCTAGTAAAATAATTATTAAAGTCCCTGTGTCTTAAGGTCATAAGAGTTCAGTTAACTATACTGACATCCAAAAACCTGCGAATAACTATTTATTCGCAGGTTTATACTATATATTCGCAGGTTTATACTATACACTACTATATATTGTCCTATAATTTAGGACAATATATAGTAGACAACAGCAAATGAATAAATTACAACTCGTCTGTACATTTTTAAAATGTGTGCTGCAAATCATTCGAAAATTTCCGAAAAAGGAAAGATAAAATACAATATATTTTGATTTAGTGACAATATATGCAATTCACACCTGCATCATTATTTACGGTTTTCAATAGCTCTGTTGCCACTTCACTATTCAAAACATAATTTATTAGCGCAAGTTTTTATTTCTGCTTATTCAAATACTTTTTCCCTTTCAAAGTTTTGAATGAAATCAGAGAATACGAAGAAGAATTTGAGCTTAAATACGAATTGATACATAAAAGAGCAATACTATTTTATTAATTAAGCAATGAAAGTATGTTGTTTGCAAAATATCCAATCCAGCGCACCAATCTTTTACCTATCAAAGCGCATCCATTTTTGAAACAATGCACGATGTTATTTCCTATAACATTGTAAGGTTCCCTGATCCATTGAACTTTAGGTAGCAGTACGTATCCGGAAAAAATATTTGTTTCTTAATGCATTTCTAATGTTAAGACCGTTGATAAAATTATATTTATAAGTCCCTTTTTAAGAGGGGCAAGACTAAGTCAACCGCCCAAAGAATCTTTTTTTCTCAGTTTTGCTTTCATAAAGTAAAGTAAAATTTACATATTCGAATAGCGTAAAATGGCCCTCTAGTGGCGGCTCTAGTAAAGTCGCTAAACACTGGTAGTTCAGCCTGGGTTTGATTTAGATGAACGGTCTGAATACATGAGCGTTTTGATGTTTGTTTTTCTGTGTGTGCCTAACGTGGCTACAAATCAACGCTCGCAGAAGTAATCTTTCCCCTTAGGCAAGACAGCCTCTGAGTGCTTTGCCATATTCATATAAACCAAACCAAACTAAACTGATAATTACATAACACGCTGAGATTTAAAATTCCATATGATTGTAAGTTTGATAGTAAATATACTCCACAAGAAAAAAAATCGACGCACCAAGAAGGGATCATCAGATTGCTTTGAAATTTCGTACGCACAAATGTTTTGCCCAAATATGCAAATGATTGAAAATTGGTCTCCAATGAATGAATGCTGCGATCTCCAGCGCATCGGAACTGCGCATCCAGCAGATGTGTATAAGGAGCTGTTCTTGAAATGTTGTTAAAAATTTCTGTTCCATTGCGATTTAGACCTTTCAATGATTGAAAAAATGCCACGCCGCAAGATTCGAGCTCATTATGAGCAGAGCAACTGTCAGAGTTTGAAAGAGGTCGTATCATTGGATTGAAAGAGGCAGGTTGGGCAAATCGGAGAATCGCTCGTCATATGAGTCGAAACGATGCTACGATTAGAAGATGCTGGCAAGAATGAGTGGACAATGGTAAATTTCAGCGTTCTGATGGTAGCGGCCGACCTAGGGCCACAACAGATCGGGAGGGCAGAGTAATTGTCAGATCAGCTGTAACAGTTCCTGATTCATTGCTATCAACCATCAGACATGCGACCCGTACAGGAGTGCCTCACATGACCATTAACAGACGGCTGATAAAACTATATCTACGCTCGTACCGACCGTTACGCAACCTGCCACTCACCCCTACACACTGTCGACACAGATTACAGTGGTTCTTGGCTCGATCAGGTAAGATTGATGCTGAATGCGGACGTATAGTCTTTAGTCAAGAATCTCGCTTCCAACTGTGTCGTGACGATCATCGAAGACGTGTCTGGATTTGCCCAAAATAGAGTGCCGATGCTTCATTCAGTACTGCGTGCCACACAGGTCCTTAACAAGGAGTTATGATCTGGGGTGCCATTTCTCGTGATAGCCGGACACCTTTGGTCGTCATTAGAGGCACACTTACGGCACAGTGGTATGTTATGTCATACATACTTAGCTACTTCAGTTGTTGAATTAAAATATCTTAATTGTAATGATTTATCTTAATTCTATTCAGACTTAAAAGTTATTAATTTGTTTTATTTTGTAGTTGATCTTACATTTTTTTGCCTTGTTGAAAAGTAATTGTTGTCATTTAATTTTTTGGCAGTTTTGGTTAACTCTGAATTTAAGTTGCTTGAGTAATTTTATTATTTTTTTTTGCTTTTTCCTTAAGGTAGTTTGGTTAATTATTTATTTATATACTTAATCTTAACTTGTTTGCTTAATGTTTAATTTCTGGTTAAGTTGAACCTTAAGGTATTTTTTTTTAAAAAACACTTTTAAAGTTATTTGCCTTACACAAGTTGGTTTAAAGTTTAATTTGGTTTTGTTAACCTACCCCTCTTTCTGGTAAGCTGGAATCCATATTTTCTGACTCTGGTGGTCGTGTTTGGTGTTGTAGAAAACATAAAATTTTTTCTATGTAATTATTATATTTCAATTGAAGAAATTTTCTTCGGTCTTTTATTAATTTAGTGTTTAAAAAAACAAATTCTTTATTCTTTTCAAAAAAAACTTTTACGTTGCATTTCTTGAAATCAAGATTTGCGACTTTGTTTTGACGTTTACTTGGAGAAATATTCACCGAACCTATCTCTGCCAGAGAGTGGTCTGAAAAATATCTTTCGCCAAGTGCGAAATCTGCACCCTGCTGAATTAGCTTGTTTCGTATGCAGCTACGCCTGGCCAAGGTTGAGGGTTCGGGGTGATTCGCATTCTGACAGGCGTTGACCATGCTAAAATGGGACCCTGAACGAGGCTAGCTTCTGCTTGTTAGGTTGATGAGCCTGGAGGGTCGCTTGAAACCATCGGAATCGGCGATTATTCGCCAACTTCTGTCTAACCAACACCCTTGCCTTCACCTTCCAGTTTTTGATTCCGCTCCTAGGGTTGCCATACACTTGGCTGGTTTTGGACCGTCTCGAAAAAGAAAAAGGGCCTGCAGCGATCTACGGAGAGGAGGGAAATTTTTCTGAAGGTTGTCGACAGACCAGAAAGCAGTTGCTCCGTCTCGAGTACTCTATCTACGTAACAGTGGAAAGATGGCTGAAGAATTTGCGGAGAGAAAGCCACCTATGGATGGCGACGCAGGAAGGACGGAGCCCACATAGAAAGGGCGGAAGGCTCTAAAACTTTCATTACATGCCCATTAACTTACATTCTCTTTCCTTTTTAGATTCAATATGGCAGAACGTTTCTTCAATGTACGCTGTTAAGTAATTGTGATTTCTTGTGGGGATCCCCTCTTTGTAGTGTAAACGGTATGTTTCTTTATTTTCTCACTTGTCCACCACCACGTAATGCATATTGTTACTAGTTCTGTTTACCTTTAATAAATGAAAAATTTAATTTAACTTAACTTGTATGTTTTCACTTATAATTTAGAACACTAGAGCCAATTAATTTAATTAAAACTTGACGGGTTATTGCCCAAATCTATACACAACGCTTTGTTAATACTTTACTGTTGGAGTATTATCTTGTACTATTTACTGTTATATTTGAATACACAGGTTTTACAGTCTAAATGTGGTTTTATCTTGTGTGTCAACCAATTTTACACCCATGCAGTATTTATTATAGTGTTATGATTTAAAGTTGGTTTTACTTATTCTTGACTTTTATGTGTATTGAACATTGAAAACTGTAAAGTAGAAAAATAACTCCAACAGGTACGTCGACGACATTCTGAGACCTGCTTTGCTACTATTCCTTTTGCAGTACTCTGGCCCTTATTTTTCAGCAAGATAATGCCAGACCATATACGGCACATGTTGCTATGAACTATCTTACAGCTTGTCAAACACTTCCTTGGCCAGCCAGACGCCATATCTGTCTCCCATCCAGAATGTCTGGGGTATGATGGGAAGTCAACAGGGAATGTTGATGACCTAGCCCGACAACTGGAGCAAATACGGCAAGAAATAACACAACACGACTATCGATTTTTTTGTTATAAAGTGTATATAATACGATATTTCATAAAATATTAAGTTTAATAGCTTCAATTGATAGTAAATTATGCAGACTAAGGTAAAAATATATAAACTAACCAAGCCATAACCTTTCCAATAAATACAACGTTTAAATGTCACTTTTAAAAGCGTTTAATTAGAACTTATTTGTGCTTAGATCACGATTATCAAGCTTTATTTTTATGACAATATACATTCCCGTTATATATACCCAAGTGCTGCCGTGCGAAATTAGTTTCGTTAGAATTAAAATTAACTCAAAGAGTCTGAATTAAAAAAAAAAAAAAACGTGTAACATACGTAAAAAAACTGGAAAGGGAAAAATAGTGAGTTATATATTTTAATGAAACTGAGGTAAAATTTTTTTTTCAAAGATGTAACAGGAATTCTGAAATTCACTCAGTAATTAAAAATTGTTATTTACAAAGTAAGAGTTAAATTTAAACCAAAAAAATTCAACGCAAGAAGAATATGACTCAGAGAAGCTTGCAAAAAAGTTCTTTTAAAGTTAAATACACAGTTTTTCGTGTTCTATTCATTTTGGATTTTCTTGTATTTAGAAACATATTTATAAAAGTCTACCCACCATACACATAGAAAATTTTATATCATACATCTTTCGCCTGACTATATTGAGAGAAAATATTTGTTCTCAAGAAAAAAATTATTTTTGATTCGCTGCTGTTTTCTATATAAACTACTTTTTTCATGTTTTTTAAATCGTTGAATTCAAAATATTTTCCAAATTTTTATACTGCACATGTTAGAATAGAACAAATCCATCTGAATAACTGAATATACTTGCAAATTTCATTGCAAGTTTAAATTGTTTCCGTGAAGAAAAAAATGCCCTGCATACGCGTATTTATGCATATATGATAATTGTTTTAGAGCGCGTTTTAAATTTCTTTCCAAAAATATAATAGTGTACAATAAAATTTAATTTTTATATTATAAAATTGTATATTATAATGATTTAAAACAATGTAAAATATATTTTCACTACACAAAAACTCTTTCATAAGATATCTATTTACTATACTGTAAATAAAAATAAATATAATTCTTGGATTTTGAAACTACTTAACTTCCCCCATAATACCTTTATTTACAATAAAAATATCATCTTTTCTGCTAAATGGATTGCTAAATCTTTCTAACCACAATATTACTAATTTTCATATTATCTTAAAACCAAGAACTAAATATTGTACTGTCCTATATTTTCGGTGTGCATAAAGCTCCAGTATCGTAATTTGAATTCGAATAATACTTAAGCCAGCATAATTACAAACCTTAGCAATTTTTTGAGTTAAGCAAATGGCTTTGAAAATAGGAGAATAGGCTGTAATCATATTTTAAATGGCACCTCATTAAATCTTTGCAGAAAAGCTATACGTCCTTCCAAACCTGCTGCTAATTACGATTTTAATATCCTCCTTAACGTTTACCCTCTGTTTGCCCAACTGTTTTGTTTAATGAAAACCTTTGCTTGCAGATCATTCATGATATCTCACTTCATAAATTTAGTTCATCTAGTAATTACTTTTTTCATTTTCAAGTTTAATGTTATTCCTTTGAAGTTTGCCGCTTGAAATGCCTAATCGTTTATAGTTTTATTTATACTTGTGTCTCAAATTATTAAAATTTACTTCGCTTCTAATTTTTAAAATTTGTGAAATTTGTAAACTATTGCTGATTATCAACTTCAATCAAATTTAAACTTTAGAACAAAGAGAGTCTATAAATATATCGCTGACTTATTCTTTACACAAGCAATATGCGTGTTATTTACAAGAGGGTAAAAAGAGAGACAGACATATTGATAAAATATCAGAAAATTTCACTAATATAGGAAAAATGGGGGCAACCCCTATGCTAGGAAATCAAACCTAAACACTATCCTCAGCCTAGCAACGAAGTGTACGGTATTATGCAGGATAGAAAAAAGATGTTTCTTCAAATAGACTACAGGCTGTTTGAACTATATCGTTGTAGTTTACTGGCAATTAAACTCGAAAGAGCTGATGTAATTCCTGTTTTTAACATTAATATCAGTGTAACAAAAAGGGAGATTTAATATTATTTTAAAACCTAATCGCTTTTCTACAATAATATTTTCCAGCACTAAACATTATTGTTACCTCTGCTGTATGAGAATAAACATGACAGAATGAATTTGATGGCACGTAACGATGGTGGAATATTATGTCAGGGTTCCGAAAATAACGAAAAATTATTTTGTGCATTATATGCCCGAATAATGTTGAATTAAGAGATTTTAAATGCCAGTTTATGATACCCAGAACACTAGAAACGAATATCTCTTCTGCCACTCCTGACACAGCTCTTTGTGTGTTCCAGAATAACTATGAAAAATGGGAGGAGACGAAATCATCAATAGACGCTGAGAAATTGAGCATCCACGCCTGAGAAACGAATATGGAAGTTAAATGTTATTCCACTTGTTGAAGGCAAATGGTCCATTATCAGTGGCTTGATATGGAATGGTCCGTTATCAGTGAGATGCTGAATAAATTTCATACTAACATAATTAAGGGTTTTGCATTTTGTTGGAACAGATAATGCACCACTTATCTCCGGAGCTTCTATTAAAGCTTTCATCATCAATTTTTACCATTACAATGCAGTGTATCAGTAAAATTTGAGATTGGACTATAGAATAACGGAAAAGAGTTGCCCGCTCACTTGATTCACAATTTCGTTTATATCATATCAATAGTTGTATCAGAATTTGTTGTTTTCCTGGCAAACAATTTGTCGACACTAAAAGCGTGGAACCTAAACATGTCACTGATGGAGATTTTGATTCAGGAGACGTTGTCATGGGCGTATCTGGGACCTGTGGTTGTAGAGCACAACATAATATTTGCGATCCGTTTCGGTATCATTGCTGTATAGGCTTTCATACCATCTTCTCCATCAACGACGAAAACTTCCATTGGGACACTGAATGCCATTAAAGCCGGAACAGACCTAGAGTGGTTTTCAGAAATATAATGATGAGTTCAATTTTATGCTTTGTCCTTCTAACGCATCGAATGATAATTCTACGAGACACATTTGGAATGCCTTGTAGCTCAGATCTCACCACATTCTCGTAACATGTGGGAGTTTATGAGAAACCTGCTTGTAAATCTGGTATATATCTCCAATCTTATACACATCATATGATAAGAGAACATGATGCAGAGAGCCGGTGCCTTTTGCCAGTTAAAATTAAGTCTATTGGTGACGCTAATGCTGGGTTTGCTGTGAATATTGCAGATTAGTGTTAAATCCTGTTTTGATAAGTGTGCGTTTGAATTTCTGTAGTGCTGTAGGTAAGCTTGTAGTCTCTAATCAAATTAGATTTAACATGTTGAATTTATATCAGTTTTGAAAGGAATTTTGAAATTTAAACCAGGTCCAGTTGTTTTGTAAATATATGTGCGCACTTTCAAATTTATTCACTCGTAAATGGTGAAGTAGAGTAAACTTCAAGTGTTATAATTTTTTTCCGGTTAAATAATATACTGATGTGGTAAATTCACCTCATGTCACATAAGTAACATCTTAGTTTTTATTGTAGTGACTTAGCTGAGTTAACAGAAACCCACAGCAGGTGTCACAACTAAATCAAAAAAGTGAAGCAACAACCTGTGCTAGGCGTAGATTTTTAGCATTTAAACTCTATCGATTTCGAGGACGAACAAAAACCCTCTTCACCAGGAGCAAAGAAATGTGCAACTGGAAAACCAAATTACGTACATATTTATACCCTAAAGAAGTCGAAAGAGATGAGAGAGTAGCGCCATCTATTAGTAGAAAGCCTTAAAGGGAGTTTACTCGCCCTCGAAATCGATAAAAATTAACGCCTAGCACAGGTTGTTGCTTGACTTTTATGATCTATTTGAGGCGTGTTTCTCTTTTGTCTTGATAATTCAGATATATATTTAATCGAGTTAATTTAATCAATCAGTTTTGTAAGAGTTGCGGTATAAACATATAAGCGTGAAAACGAAAACAGTAAAATCAGAGGAAGGCAGTGAGCTACTAAACATAAACTTTTCATACATTATGAAACGGAATATTTAAGAAATGTGTCCTCAAGAGCAGCTCTTTTGATATGAAACTATTCTTACTAACCAATACTACTCAAAGTTCATAAAGTAGGGACGTGATTTATTTATTGTGCAATTGAAAAGAAAGTGAACAAAACTGATAGCCCCGTGTGGTAAAATACTTTTAATTCCCTTTTTAGATCTGAAATATATCCACTTTAATATCCGCGTTCTTTCTTATATTAAAATTCAAGCGTTTGCCTGCAATTGAGATCTACATGGAAATAAATTCTTGTAAGAAATCTTTTCATTCGTACTTAAAAGTGCACGCAAGTGTTTTGAACGTAAAAGAAAAATTCTTGAATTTTTTGATAAAAATTAAATGAAAGAAATACTCAAGTTATAAACTGTATCGAATTGTTATGCATCTGTTTCATAAGGAATATTTTGAGAAATATGCTATCTGAAATCTAAATGCTGGTACCTGCAAGAACTTTCTATTGATTACATATTGTAATTCAGCCGCAATGAAAGCTATAATGTTGAATTTTAGAACGCCATTTATTATAAGCAATTCCAATACCTTAACTTGCGTCTAAATAACTTATTTCTAACCTTAACCAGAGTAATAAAGCGCCACCATCTGTCGCATAGAAAATTAAATTTACTGACTGCACCAACGCCGGAAGGTCTCCCACATTGCCATAGTCTTGTTGGTTTGACGTATAAGTATACAGTTTATCTATATACATTATGTTTATCTGAATACTAAGCATGTTTATTTGTTATTTTTGTTACACCAAAACAGCTGTTCAATTTAATTTTTGAAGACCATTAGTTTTAATAAATACTGGTTTCGGGGAGTATGGTAGGATTGTACAATGTCCCATAATGGGTAAACTCTAGATCATTCGGAAAGTTTCAGTTGCCTATTTCCTCAACCTTTCTTTGGAAATTTTCGTACATCAAGCATAATTTTTTTTGTAGTTAGTTTGTATGGGAAGGCATTACCAGCTGACCCATGGTACATCGCTGCTGTCCCCCCTACTTTTACCTGTACCTGCACCGTACAAGTATATAATGCCAAAGGCAAATCCTAAATTATTCATTTTATATTTTTTTCATCAGAAGCATTAGTGCACATAATTCAATCCATATTTTCCCGGTCTTTAAATCTATAAACATCATATTTCGCAAGAAATACGTAATTAAAATGTACTCGCAGGCTGCATAAAATTTCTTCGCGGGCCAAATGGCGCCCGCGAGATTGAGAATTTGAGACCACTGGTATAAAAGATTTTGCTTTCCCTCAAATTTCAAATTATTGGTTAAACATTTCCACTTAAAAGGAGGTGTCTTTTGTAAAACTAACAAATTCTTAATTTTTAGGACAATATTAATGGCTTTTATAATTCTGATCTTACCCTTTTATATAAAAAATCAATGTCTGAATTTAATTAATTTTAATAGGGTATTCTTTGTTTTAAGCTAACAAAGAAAATTCTCTGTTTGATTAAATGCATTAAAATTGAAAATACCATTATGTATTTAGTTCTATTGCCCGTGTAAGCAAAACGTTAAATGTATTATTTTGTTTCTATTGAAATATAATTATCTTTATACAATAAAAAATAATTTTTAGATTAACCTCTTCACTTCCGACAATAGGCGAACGAATTTCCCCCTGTGCCCGTGACCTTGGAGTATTAAATGTCACCTAGTGCCCGAGCGTATTTTGAAATTAAGTTTAACATGCGAAAATAATGCGTATAAAATCCGCTTTTTATCTAAATATTTTGATATTTGAATGTTATTTCTTAAAATATAAACAGAAAAATCCTAACACTTACAATTAAAATAAACTTTCAGAATAAGCGCAGTATTTGTAACAATGATTATATTAACAAATTTAAATTATTTCTGTATAATAATCATAGATGTAGTAATAATAATAGATCGACCATTACGCAATAAAAGCTGATTCCAACAAGGAAGATGGCAAAAACCATGAAAGTAGCAAAAACGCCAATGGCAGTTATCACAATCGTTAGTTTGTATTCAGAGTTTATATTGTTGTTTCAAATCTGAACATCAGTAACATTATAAGTTTTATTAAAGCCAGTTTTCATGTCACATTGTTAAAATTACTTAAAATTACCGAAATATTGAAAAGATATTCAATATTAATACTTGAATAAATTCTGAATACGAAAACGTATTCCATATAGTATATATGTATTAAACCATAAAGTAATTCATTTCAAGCAAAATTACCGCTTTAGAAAAGATCAAATAATTGCGATATCTTTATAGACTCTGCTTGATTATTCTCACCCCTAAGGAAAGTTTCAAACTAATTGGCGACTTTATAAATTAGACAGAAAGGTTTGCTTAGCTATTATACTCGGTAGATAATGTGTAGTTAAATATAGTGTACCCAAATCCATATATGTGTCTCTCTTGTGCTAAAACACATGTATGGTACGCTCATGCGCGGTTGGCGGTTGCTGCTGGTATACCAATGAGGTATTGGTATACCAGCTGGTATACCAATTATGGAAGGAAACTAACTCTACTACATCTTAACTGTATGGTGTACTCTCCAAAATTCATCAAAATAGAGCAATTCTACCGAATGTTGAAAGCGAGGAGCAAAAAATCAGAAAGTATAGTTCGACCGCCTTATCCGCGACCATGAGCGCAAACACGCATGCGCTATTCGGACCGAATTATTCTCAAAATAGGGTGGAAGGATGGGGACTTTCTTTACTTCTAGCATATCTCTTTCCGGAGAAGAAAAGATTTTCACGTGACCTTTCATGTCGCAGCAAATAATAACACCCTTTGGACGAGTCTATGTGGTTTGGCAGAATGCCAGCCAGGGTTGCGTTTGAGACAGTCGAACTAAACCTATTATTTTAATTTACTGATTTTACATGTGCGCATCTATTTACAATATTTAATATATCCAGAATAATATTTACAATATTTAATATTGGACTCAGAATAGGAAAAAAGGTGCAAAATATCATTAATAATTATCATAAAATTTCAAACCATCATAAAACCGTTGTACAGAATATGTCTTTTAATAAACGTAACTTGTAGTTCCTCAATAAGACTGCAAGCGACTTGTCACTACAACTGAGATGAAAACAGAAATTTGGAAAGGTTGTAAAAGACTCTTCTCTTTAAAATTAAATGAGTTTAAAAGACAGCACTCCCGGTGCTTACAATATCAGTAAACTAGAATTTTTAATTTTAAACCAAATCTAACTATTTACTAGCCAAAGACTAAGCAGAGAAATTTAAATGCGAAATTGGCTCTTAAGCCTACACCGGCGTGAAGGTACTATCAGCGAGAGTAAAGTACAGCTGACAATGGAAACATTTATCTTATAATAACAATTAGTAACATGATTTTCAACGGGCTCTCTCTAAACAATCTCAAAACCTCACTTAAATACGTATGAGCTAATTCGCATTCTGGCAGGAAAACGGAAAGAAAGAAGTAACACTATAGGTTTAGAACTTGAACTAATTGATCAATAACTCATATAATAAACCCTATACCCTAATTAATAATAATTTAAGGAAAATTATTGATAATTATTTATGAAAGGTTTTTCCGTTTTCCTTTTGAAAATGGTCAGTGCAACTGTAAGCGTCGCAAAATTTCAACACTGAAGAAACTATCAAAACATAAAACCAGATTTCATTGTTTCATGTTCAATAATTAAAAATATTGATTCCTAAGTGCAGTATAAACTGCAAATTAAGCACATATGAAAATACTTCTTGCCACTTTCATGTCTAATGCTTAAAACCGTTTTTGGAATAAAAAATATATGCATGGAGATATTAACGTGTTTTATAATTTATGATAATAACGAAGCAGAAAACTTGAGAATTTAAATTTCAGTGTATTATAATGTCCTATTGCGACATTTACTTACAAAACTTTTAAGCCCCTTGCACTGCGTTACGCGTTTCTAAATTAATAACTTGCGCCGTTAGCGTCACGCATTCAACTTTCATATAACAAAATGATAAATAATATTATCACAACAATTCTGACACTCTAAATATTCTATAAAGTTTCGCAGCATTCTGGCAGACGCACCAAATTCATTGCACTGTAAGAAACGCTTGATCGGGCTCCTTGTGGGTCATTTGGAGTGTAGCTATGTGGATAATTAATGCAATTGGACAATGCAGATATTGCCAGTGGTTAAACAATGGGTGTCCACCGCATTTGACCATATCCATATCTTATGTTAAATACTTGCAAGGCAGCAGAGGTTCGTCTATCGCACAACTACGCTTTCTGTTAATTTACAACCTTATTTTAGACTTCTTAAGAACGGCCACTGCTTCAGATTTAAGCGATAACTTGCTTCCAGTCTACTAGGATATGCAGACAATTGACAGAAGTCTATAGCCATAGCAGAAGCCTACGTACTGTTGCGTTCTTCACGGGTTCGTGGATTTGGAGTGAGTAACGACAACAGTTGATGAAGAATGAAGACATAATTTGGTACCCAGTATTACTCACAACATTTCCAAAATAATGTTTACAGTCTTCAAAAAACTACGACAAACACACTGATACAATCAGCAACATAACCTTCAGCTATCCGGCTATAACGATAATAACAGCTTCACGGCAAAGCACTAGAACGCAGCTCCGGACTCGGTTCGGTCATTCTCAGAACTCAACGTACTCTCGAGACTCTCCACTTGACAACTCTCGATACAATCGATATCCTCAACGTTGCACTTGTGATGCACTAACTCACGATACACTCGATGACCAACTGGACACTAGACTGCTACTCCGCGTGCAGACAGTGTTTATATAGCTTTTGCCCTTCCTCCAAAGGCATTCTGGTCCAAACCGGTAAGAATTCGTTCTAGGATGCTCTCCATCCGTCTACAGCAAGTCGCCATTTTTGTCGCCAAATGGTCATTTTCGCGCCAAATATGGCAACCATGCCTTCCCTCGCTATTTTCTGGAAACCCTAAACCCACCTTCCGGGGAAGCTATTTTACCGCAGCTGGGCATTTCGTAACAATATTTCACAAAAGAAGAAAAAGACAGGACAAGTATCCATTACTAATTATACTATCCTTTACTAATAATGACATTATGTGCTTTTAATTATGTGATTAATTATTGGGACAAAAGTGATAAAATGTCCTCATTTGTTGTGCAGTAAATATATATTTGGGTATACATACACACACAAAAAAGGTCACTACGTGTAATTTCTACATTTAATTTACTTATCGGAGAAAGGGTGGTCCCAGCTGATTTGAATATATCGAGTTCTGTTTCCAATCTCCCAAGAAAAATATGTGAAATGTTACCTAAGTGATATTTAGAAATCGGGCTAGGATACTTGGTAACAGCTTACATTCTAGAATTGAGACATCAAATAAACATAAAATTTTTAATCAAAAGCAAATACATTTTGCATTTTATGGATCGTACACTAAGCAAAATAAATTCCGAAATGAAAATCGACTGATAAACATATTTTGCGAAGTTATGTCATCAATTCGATCTCTGCTACATCTTATACGAGATATTTTCCTCATTTTTTTTAAAATTTAGTTTACCTTCCTCGGATGAAATTAAGAAATGATTTGAAATCTCGAAGGAAATCGAAACTACCACTGACTGCTTTAGAAGAAAATTGCGAGATTACAGGAATAGTTTTATTGATTGCCCGAAGCAAACACTGAAATCGCTTTTCATCTCTCAGAAGCGAAAACTCTTGTGCATACAAGAAAGTATGTAATAACATATTTGATCTGAAAAATGGGCTTGTCTTTACAGAGAACACTAATAACTCATCGCTGTTTTCTTTTAATAATACCGAATTGTTTCCGAGATTTTAGATGCTAATGTGTTATTTGTTTTAGAGGAAAATCCGATGAGAAATGAGAATGAATGGTTCATTGCAACATATTGTAACTAACTTGGAATTTAAGTAATCGTTAAAAGCATTGGTGACTTGTATATATTATGCAGAAAAGTATTAAATTAAATATTAATAACTCATATTCATATATAATTTGAATTTATGTATGAAATGGCGGTCTATATCATTTTAATCTTGAGAGTTTAAGATAAGAAATATTACAAAATATTTTTATTCGGTTATAATCCGTCCTTTGATTTTTCATTTTTGATTTGCATTTCATCATGTTCATCTACTAGCTCTTAATTCTATAAATAAGAAACCTATATAAAATGATTAGAAGAGAACTGTGATTGTGATAGATTGTTAAAAGACCTTAATCCTTAATTTAGTGTAACAAGCTATTTGCTTCCGAAATTTGTAATCTGAGAAGATTTAAACTATAGATGTTGAGAATTACAAACACGGATAACTTTTGAAGATAATCTTCGATTTAAACACAAGTTATTCAATTTGGTTAAAAGTAAGAGTCGAATACAGATCTTTTAAGATGTTTTTATTAAATCTGTGTATTACTTTAAATGATTACCTTAATTTTCTACTGTGTTTTTAGAACCTAAATGCTAGAAAATTTTTATTTAATCTAAATCTTCAAATCCCAGGTTAAGTTACAAAACCTTTGAAGAATTATTCTGTATATTCGTGTCACTGATTCTTCTGATACAATAATTTTTAAAAGAGTAAATTAAGAGAAAATAGAAATGGATTATATAAATGTTTATTTTCATAATAATTATTTTTTTTCTGCATTTCTGAATGAGCATTTTTATTGGATATTTTCAAAAGACTCATTTTTTGAGGAATTCCATATTTAATCTTTGCTTAAGTTAGTAATTATATTTTTGAAAAGTTTTATTTTTAATTAAACTAATTAATTTTGCAGTCTAGCACCCGTAATTGCATAATTGCTTAATTACAAATTCTTATTATGTCAGATTAGTTCCACATAGATTGTTTCTAAAACGTAAAAATAGATTTTAAGATGAAAATTTAAATTAAACTGGAGAGATAAATGAAAAATGGCGTATATATAGACAATATAGTGGTTTATTACATATTACAAAGATTGTGCATCTTGCACTGATGGATGACTAGTAAAAGGTGATAATCAGAAAATAAGTGATTAATGACATATCAAACCGACGAATTTTATTCAATTAAACAAAAAATAGGGTTTTGATATGAAATACGTCTCTTTTCATATAAATGTAATGCTATGCTTCCTGTTTTGGCTTAATTATCACATACTCTAATGAAAAACAAAGATCATTCATGCGGTAAGTCTTATTGTAGCTTATATAAGAATCTCCGTTCTGATATGCCCTCGCGCGTATTCAACTGGATTAAGATTTGCGATAGAAGAAAATATTTTGTTTATGATAGAAATGATCGGCTATGTATTCTTGACAGATATGACAGGTATTATCGTGTATTAAACAAAGGACTCTTATCTATTAAACAAAGGACTAAGTGCTGTATCCTATGTTCTACAAAATGTTCGATTATTACGCCCTTATGCATCAGAGATATGACAAATCCCGAAGGAAAACCAATACAGGCATGTGTAACTGTCTAAACTAGTTCATGCCCAAGCAAGAGTACTATCGTCTCTATAAGTGTCCCTTTAACAAATTTCGACTGACTGCGCATGTCCTTATTCCTGTACGACTGATGTTTGGTCCAAGTGATCCGCTCTCATGTCCATCGCAGTCACTCCTTAAACAATAATTCGTAAAAGAGTAAATTAAGGGTAAATAGCAGTGGATTTTATAAAAGTTTATTTTCATAGCAATTATTGTTTTATTTTTGTATTCCGAAAAAGGAATTTTAGTGGATGTTTTCAAAGGACTGATTTTTCGATGAATTTCACATTTACTTTTTTTTTGGTTAATAATTATGTCTTTGAAAAATTTTTATTTTTCATTTGTTAATGAAAACACTTAATTTTGTAATCTCTGCGAGATATGAATAGAATGCGAACAATGCGCCATCTGGCAAATAATGTATATATCTGCGATCCTCTTATTAAAGAAGAAGATATATTTTTGTATGGCTGACTGCGCAATAGCAAGATGTTGAGAAACTGTGGAACTTAGAAACATTATTTTCTAATTGAAATAAACAGAAGTAGTTGACGTTGGTGGAATATCTGAAGTCTCAACAAAACATTTTGAAACTTTTATTAAATCAACGAATGATAGTACTACAAGTAATCTTTAATAGTCTTAAAGATTCAACCTGTGACAAGGCAATTTCATTAAGCCAACTTGCTATCTGGCTGTCTTAGAGAATCCGGCAAATGATTTCCCTGGGACATCGTTGCGTTCGGCAAATTACTAACAAACGCAAACGCTTTTCCAAACCAGTCCATTGGCATACAATAAACATATATCATTGAGTTCATATAGCAGCAGTTTTTTACTAAACAAACTAAACATGTATTGATTGAAAAACTTTATATCTTCTATATACAGGGTTATTCAAAAAGAAAGAGCAGATTTCAAACATTTATTTCTTCCAAACTACAAAAGATAGAAACACAACTCTAACGTTAATGGATAGAGAAAAGTTTGCAATTATGGTATACATTCAATATGAGCACCGTGTGTGAAAGATGAAAAGTGGATTCATTGGAAAAAACTAATCATTCAGCAAAATTTTCTTCTTCCATATCATCTAACATGCTACTGCAAAATTCGTAACTTTTGTTGTGGTCGTTATGATGCAATGCTTGCAATAACTGCAGTTTGTACGGCTTCATGCGCAGACTATGTTTTAGAACTCGCCACACCATTGGTTGATGAAATTTTAAGTTCTTTGCTTGCTCGTGATGTCGCTTTCTTTGGGCTCCAACCGACAAAAAATACCAGAACAAACAACAGCGCCAATGCGGCCATGATTGGAACTTTTCCCCTTACTAACAATAAATTGTACACTTTTCTATATCCACTAACGTTAGAATCATGTTTCTATATTTTGTAGTTTGGAAGAAAATACATGTTTGCAATCTGCTCTTTCTTTTTGAATAACTCGGTACTTCACCTGTTACCCTTCTCTTTCATGTGTGACATTATAGGAGGAGAATGTTTTCAACCTATAATTATTGCATAATTAAACTAATTAAGCAAAATGTAAATCGCTAAGATTCAATAACTTAACTCAGAAATAGATTAAAATAGGTATATGATTTCGTCATACTTTTATTAATTATTTAATAAATTATTATTATCCAGCATTTTTCTATCGCTATATTTTGCTGCTGCTTTCAGTAATTCTTCTATCAATCTGGTATATTACTGAAATCAAAACTTGAAGAACAACATCACTTTTCATATTTTGCAACGAAATATGTTTAGTGATCCATTAGCTTTTCAAATACATGTGTAGTATCTGCTTTTTTATTTCTTTGTAAAAGTAAACATTCTGCTTCTTGTATGGAGATAAGAATTTATACATATGTTTTCTTACTTATATAACTTTAAATAATTTCTTTACACTTCTTTTTAAGTTGTTCTTTCCTCCTTAAAGATATCGGTTTTATTCCCTGAATCGTTTTAGACTATTTTTGGGAATAATTTTGTAAAGCCTAGTGCATATGTTGAAATTTTAATTCCTAAGAAGGATTAATGAAAATTATTAATTGCTTCACGTTTTCCAATGTAATTAAATAAGCCAGCAAGACCCCGCATAACATATACTAATTAAATCTCCTTGTAATGCAAAGTATAATTCAAAACGGTCGATTGCTATTTCCAGTTTTGTTTTAGTTATTATATTAAATCATGCTCTGATTGTGCCACCTGCTCGGTGCGAGAGTTAGTGTAAGCAACCCTAGTGTTTATGGACTGAGATTCAAGCCATTCATAGAGGTTAACTGCAGAGGCCTATAAAATACATTTTTTATATTTTGAGGTATGACACTATGTTATTAGACTATTTATCTATCACGACACTACATTATCAGACTATTTATCTATTAGACTAACACTGCGTTACCAGACTATTTATCTAGCATGAGTCAATATTCATCAAGCTCAAAATATTTCATTCATAGTTTACGTGGCTTAGAAATTTACTATTTCTCAGAGATGCTTGCAGTTGATGTAGCAATGATTTAATACACTGAAGGATAAATTAAAGAGTGAAAAAAACGCGATTTTCTGAAGAGAAAATTGAAGATTGTAACATGCAGTCTTTAATTTATCCTTCAAAATATTCCATTGCGTAAGTAACAGAATGAATTAAAAACAATATACTCACTTAGAAATTTGTATCAGTATTTTAATTTTATATAAAATTCTCCTTCATATAACCATACATTTAAAAAGAGTATACTCACTTATAAATTTATATCTGTCTTTTATTTTTATATAGTATACTGCTTCAATTAACAGTACATCAATATCGTGGCAATTTATATCTAACTGATAGCTTTATAAAAATGTAACCTGTCGTTATGATAGAAAAATGGCAATTATAAAGGCATATACTACAAGCTTTGTTTCCGAGTAATTGTTTGCAGACCATTTAATAGTAACTTTTTTGTCAATCTGACTGAAATTCCTTTATTTTTTTAGATTAGTAAATGCCGAAATAAATTACAGTGCACCAGTCTTATGTATATAGATATGCTTTAAGATGTATGTACGTATGTATGCATATAAAGATGCATCCATTAAGATGGAACTCATCATGTTAATGACTAGTCTATGATCAAAAATAGCAGAAATGTCCATAAGATTAATGAGGCTATCTGCATGGCTTAATACTGAGATGCGAACAAGGCGATGATAACAACATTGTTCTTTCCTATTCTTTCGAATTATGACATATGATCATAACTTATTTTGCCAATATAATATAAGTGGTTTAATGATTACATTTGTCACAAAGTTGGCATTGTTTTCATGAGGATAATTTGAAAATAACATTCACTTAAAAGATACAGGTAAATAAAAATAAATATAAAGAGAAATGTTTTAAACAAAAACATTTTAGTGGTTTCTCAATAAATGTAACTTTATATTATGAAACTTAACTATTTGGCAGAAAGTTCGATCGAGATAGCTTCAAAAAATGCACAGTTATTTAAAATATAAACTTGACACATTTTGGCTGAAGTGTTATATTTGATGGTTTACGTTTATTGTTAGAATAATAGTTTCTTTCTCAGAAAAGAACATTTTTTTGTAGTTTTTGTTGTTCTGCAGAACATAAAAGAAAGTTAAACATCTGACTTTACCACAGAATTTGATCTTTTACTTTATTACCGAGAAAAAAAGCTGCTTCATTCTGCAAAATTTCGGATCTAAAAAAGTAGGATTTCCTTTTAGAATCAATATTTATGTAATTCCGAGCAGAAATCATAAGATTTAGCCATTTTGAACATAATGAGATACGTCAACTTTAAATAAATTTGTGTCTGATCCACAAATCGTACACACAAAAAAATAGGTAAAGTAAAACAAAAAACATCTAAATAAAATAAAAATAATAAAATTCTGGAAATATTCACATTTTAGCGGGTGCTCAGAACGATTCTTTTAAAGTTGAACATGGTTTATAAGAAGAGATTATCAATAACGATGGCCCAGGTGGAGCAGCGAAACATTTTATAGCATACTAGATGAATATAGATTGGCCCTAACATGGAAACTTTATCTCTCTTCGGCATACTTGACAAGGGTAAAATATGGAATGTAATTCTGTAAAGATATTTAATGATGTTAATTAGGCGTATCTTGAATTAAAAGCATTTTTATTCAAATCAATCAGATTTAAAGGCAAAAAAACTATGTGATATTAAGAAGTGTATCCTATTACTTAGTTTGTTAATTAATAAAAGGTGTTTACATCGAAGAAATAACAGAAAATTTACAACAGAAATTATCACCAGCTTATTTGGTTAATCAATAACAGAAAGTCTAAATTTGAAAGATAAATATTTTACATTTTGCAGAATGGCAACAGATAACAGAGACTAGCTGCTCTTAAGAAAAATAAAAATAGAAATAATATCCATTGGCTTAAAGTAAAGTTTACGTTTTGACACTAATAATTGAATTTATAGATATTTCTTAATTTATTGAATAAAATATGAGACTGTATACTTATTTTCTTCCTTGAACAAATCAAATATTTACTTTTTATATTTGCTTGAGCATATTTTAATTCATGTTAAGGTAATAATATTCTTTCAAACTATATGCACACATTTCCTGTCTTTTTTTTTTACCTGGATCTCTTATTATCGTATCATACACAGAATGTTGTTAACAGTTTAAGAAGAAACTAAAAGCGAGACCGCACTCTGTTGTCTAATTAAGTTGGTAGAGTGAAATGAAACATCAGTGCTCGCATTCTTTTTGTTCAACTTTGCTGGAAACCTCTTCCGCCATGAATATCTTTCATAAAGACTTAAAAGATTACATAAGCATGTAATCTTTACAAAGAACTTCTTAATTATGTAGGCTACTTTAATTCCAAATTTCATTTTCCTTCCAAGCTGAGAATAAGCTCTTCGGGCAACTTAAACATGTTTCTTGTGAAATAATTGCAAAGAACAAGAGTAGACTTGTTTAATTTCGCCGCAATTTTAACTGAAGAGAAGCCATAAACCTTTTCTCTTGATGTGTGTTATGTACATTATAAAAGTAATTTCTTTTACCTTCATAAGCTGTCGCATTTTTAAAACTTCTTCCCGTTTTAATCACATTATCTGACCTACAGTTTATTATTAGATTCAGTATTATTTCTTAGTTAATTAATGTATTCTCTTATTTCTGTGCATGAAGCAAGTTCCTTTAAGAAAAATAAATTTCTAAACTATGTGCTAGAAAAATTATCGACATTAAAATTTATAAAATTTTAATTAAAACTTTATAATTGTCTTCAAGCTAATTTTCGTATATTAGAATATGTTTTATTCTCTTATTATTAAGAAGTTAATATTGATAATTACATAATAACTAGCCAATTATCTTGTGAGATCTCTGCCAGGCAAACCGAGATTTTAAAAATTGATTTAAGCAAGATCATGAAACTCAAATTAATAGAACCAGGGGAATGGGTTTTACCTTTCCATTTACACTGGTGTAAATTCCTGGATAAAAGACAAGACCATGCATTTTACCGTCTCTTGAACAAGGCAACTAGGACACAATATTTTGTTTCGCCAAACATTGAACAGTTAGTAGAAAAAGTATCATCTGCCAGATATACACTGGTGTGCAAAAATTAAGGACGAGACGGTTTTTTCAATATAACTTTGTACAAAAGCTTTCCAAATCAACACATTTAATACCGTAAGATCCCCAATACGTAAGGACATGGGTAATGTAAGCAACACTTACTAAAAGAGAAATCAGAGGGATAAAAAATGCTTTATTAAAAAAGTAGCATGGAGCGCAATGCGACTGAAGGCCGAAACATCCCTGTGATGGGTGTCCAGCAAGAAACATCCGGTCTTTAATAGGGGATATGATCTCCCCTGACTGCTAGGCAGGTTTCACATCATTTGTGCATGCTGGATATGTGGTTGTTAATGAGCTGTTGAGACACTGCTGCTCGTTCCTCTTGTAGCACCAATCGCAGTTTCGGAATCGTTACTGGCGATAAGTTACGTGCTGCCACGGGTCTCCCTAGTAAGTTCCGTACATGCTTGACGGGATTTAGATCCAGAGACCTTGCCGACCAATCCATGTGTTCAATAACTTCACTCTCCAACAGCTCTTCGACAGTAACTGTGCAATGAGGTGGAGCGTTGTCGTCCATGGAGAGGAACTTAGGACCCATAGCCCTTGTGAAAAGACGCATTGTAAGGAAGAAGAATTGTCTCGTTACAATAGCAGTCCCAGGTGACGAACCTCCTTGGGAAATATGAAGGTCGGTCCGGCTACCAAGCATTATGTCTACTCGAACGAGAACTCCGCGACCTCCAAAACAGTCTCTTTGATGATGTTGAAGGGGTTCTTGCGTGTTCCCCGCTCTGTCCAGATGTGTATGTGTATAGAATCTCAACTCAGACTAAATCTGCTCTCATTTGCAAAGAATGCTCGTCCCCATTCATTGGCTCTCCAATTCCGGTGTTCCCGGCACCACAGAGAACGCCTTTTCCGATGGGCAGGGCGTTAGAGTTACACACCGTGCAGGGCGTCGTGCAAACAGACCACCACCGTACAGTCTTCTGGACACGGTAAAACGCGATATCGGTCGTCCAGTCGCCTGTGTGGTGTGTCTAGCGATTTCTCCCGCTGCCTGCCGCCTGTTTCTTCTGGCCTGTAAGGCAATATGCCGGCCATCTGCGGGTGTGGTTCCTCGTGGACGACCACTACTAAACCCCCGGATAGCTGTTCCTGTAGTTTGAAATTGTCTCCAAAGTCGTGAAACGATGCTGTGAGCAATTCCGAACTCTGCAGCCACACTTGTCACACTCGGCCTTCCTCCAACTTCCCAATGATTCGACCTCGGGTAAAAGCATCCAGATGTCGTCTAACAAATTGATTATTCGCCATTTCTCGCTGAGGCAGCAACTCGGTGTGATTTTAACTGCTATACGGCGTGCAATCTCTTTGCCAGAAATTCTGATCTTACACCGACAACATGCTTAATACTACTCAGACACTCCCCCATTACGTCTACCTGCATATCTGCGCATGTGCTACCGTACATCACGTTACTTAATCTCCTGACTAGTCTTTCTGTTCGCTCTGCCTCTTCGTTCAGCTGATATGCTAATTTTTCGACTTCGTCCTTAATTTTTGCATACCAGTGTATAACGGTTCTAGATCTTAATCGAGGTTACTGGCAGATCCTACTAGCTAAAAGGACCCAGAGTTATGCTGCTTTTGTTATATGTTTTAAACCCTAAGGGTTACCAATCGGGTTAAAAATGGGACATATGATTTTAACTCTTTGATGGCACAATTATTAAGAAGCTGTGAAGAATTTGCTGTACCCTATAATTGACAATGTCGCAATATTCTCTCGAACCTTGGAAGAACAACTGAAGCACCTAAAAATTACTTGGAGAAGATGAAGACTTCGAAATGTCAGTTTGCTCATACGACCGTGAAATATCTAGGTCATATATTGGTCAAGGTGAAAGAAGACCAGAATAATTAAAAATCCAATCCATAACGGACTTCCCTGTACCTACCGCAAAAATACACAGATCAAATCCTTTTTACATTTTGAGGAAATTATTTGAAGTGTGAAAGTCTGAAGTCTTTTATTTTGAAAGTTTCATAGAATTGAAATAAAACTTTCCTTCAAGATATTCCTGTGAGGGAAGGAGTTTAAGACTTTAACGTCTTTGCGTTGCTTCCTAGTGGCCAAACATTTCTAGTACTGAGAAAGACTGTTGTACTCTATACTTCTTGCACTCTATATTGCCTCCTGAGATATGACTGCCGATTTGGCCTTGAGATAAAATGTTCTTTCTAACTAACATAATGCTATAAATTCCCACTGTTACCTAAATAGCCACAAGATTATGTACGCAACAGCAGCGAAACTAACACTGTTGCTATGAGATAGCATCACGAGATTCTGACATATACTTCCGAGCTAATCTGGTTGCCACTGTACCACAATATAAAAATTAATTAAACTTGAAATCCTTTGATAATACATTATATACTTTAAGGTAAAATAAATAATCATGGTTTGTTCTATGGCAACATGGTTTTTGATTTTAAAAATTCCTATTATGTAAATTTTATCTGCTTTTATTTATTTTTAATTTTGGATTATTTTAAGGTATTTGTTGATTTAAGCTTGGCGGTGTTTTGCTTTTAAAACTCCAGAAGTTTTCGCAATACAACTGAGGCCAAAAGAATTGCTTTTCTGCTTGACTATATGTAAAAATTAATTAACTGGAATGTAGCACAGCAATACATTCAATGTAGCTGAATTTGAGTCAAAGCTGACAGCGCGATTTCAATGACTTCACATTTTATCTACATGCTAAGAAAGCACATAAAAATACAATTATTTTTATTTGGCGTTTTTACCATCCTCATGAAACTAATATATTAAAAAATACATTGAAAACTTATTGTGTTGGTATCGAAATTCAAGCTATTTTTTGGTCTGTGTATAGTTATTGCTTTCAGCATTAGGTTAATCTTATATTGCATCATTGACGTATTCCTCTGCATTATTCACAATCTGTCTATAAAATTCTTGTAATCTTTGGAGCCATTTCTGTCAATTTTTAATTAGTTGGGTACATAAATCTCATCCAAAACAGTTTGCAGCTGAAGATAGGTTTCAAATGGCTAACCATAATAGGTATTTGGCAGTTCTCTGAGGATGTGTGAATTTGTAGACGTCATATTTGGAAAATATGTTACCGAGACATTTAGAAAATATAACAGATGTGGGAGCAGCTCCCAGTTACGTTGCTAGATAGTTAAGTTTTTATAATGTTTGCCACATGCTGTCTTGTGTTGCTCATGTGGGTGATTGTGTCATTATTCATTAGACTTTATGTTGCCGTGCTTATGAATAGAGTGAAGTTCATGTAGTAAACAACACCAGTGTTGGTGCAATTAGTCGGTATTAGGTAACTATGAATAAACATTTCTATGTACCATTATACATACAATATTTCTTCCATGGATGAAATTCCCCTTGAATACGTGGCTTTGCCATCTTAATTTGGTTTACACATTGCATTTTGTTCTTGCGTGAAAGTGATATATAGGTGCCATTTTTCATGCCTGATAATACGCAGTAGAAAGACTCTAGTTACCGCCTCGGAAAAGCAAATAAGCATACATAAAAGTACTTGGCTCTTATTTTTTCATTGGGTGATTGATGTAAACCCAGTTTTTGAGCCTTTTCCATAGTACTTAATCATTGGCCCTGTCTCTGTTCGATTTTCGAGGGGTTTCATGGGATTAAGATCCACCAGGATGTCTAAATAATCTTCGGCAAAGCGGAGTGAGCTACCGGAACACATAGCTTCTCTCAAAACAACTTTTCCACCAAGAAATCCATCTAATCATTTTGAGGCTTCCTTTCAGCTATACGATTAGCTCCATACACAGAAGAAGTTTATTTGGAAACCCTTCAGGATTGGAATCTTTGTCGAACTAATGCAGAAGAACATTTGGGAGTGCTCCGTCTTTCCAAATTGATCTTTCAGAAGCAAAAGACCTAGTTATTCGAAATAAAACCATTCGCTCTGGTGCAGGGTCAGAGATAAAATTAGTTACTACTTGATAAATTAAATTATAGTGCAATAATCTAGGGCATTTAGGAAAATACAGTCTGGAGAGAGCCGTGAACATATGTATCAACGCAGCATTATCATTGTTGCGTAACGCTATGTAGAAAATTGGAAAAAAAATCTTAAATTCTCTATTATTCTATTGAAACGTTTGAACGTAGTTTCATGAATGATGTTGTTAATGTATTACTCTCTTCTGCGCTTCGAAATTTAATATTTGGATTTAACCCGACAAAATCTGGTTTTACTTACACTATCTGCAAGCACTTTCATATTCAGTATTCTGACTAATTCTGTGTTTTGCTTTTGTCGCTACATAGTTTGAAAATGACATTCATTGAAAAAAAATATGTGAAGGACATTAGAACCTTTATTATTTTATACGAAATTTTGGAGATATATTGCAAGAATCTGTAATAAAAAGGCTAAGGAGTTTTTGTCTTGCAAATGTTTCATTTTAATGCCATTTCTAATGAAATATTAATTAATTGGTAATTCTATTTATTGGTACGTGATTTTATCTGTTGTTACTTTGAAATGGGTACCCCTTCCCCTATTACACAGCAACTTTACTCCTACAAGCATCCATGTCGTCTCCGAGATTTGAACTCGGATACAGGAAGGTATACCTCACCGCATATGCGGATTTTATACTGCTACACATCATATTAGTATACTTTTATGCAAAATACAATGTACGTCCAGAAAGTAAGTTCCGTTTGGTAATAAAAGTAAATTGTGTACAGCTACAGAAAAGTTATTTATTGCACAAAATTCAACAACTCTTAAACTACTTTTCCACATAACTGCCGAAATATTGCAGGCATTTGTCATAGCGTGGCACAAGTTTTTGTATACCTTCTTCATAGAAATTTGCCGCCTGTGTCTTCAACCAGTTGGAAACAGTTTCTTTCAGCTCGTCGTCATTGTTAAAGTGTTGACCGCCAAGGAAAGACTTAAGATGTAAGAACAGATGAAAGTCGCTAGGAGCGAGGTCAGGGCTGTACGGAGGATGGTCAAACACGTCCCAGCCAAATCCCTGTAGGAGGTTTTTCGTCACATTTGCAGTGTGTGGTCGTGCGTTGTCGTGAAGAAAAACAACACCTTTTGACAGCAATCCTCGGCGCTTATTCTGAATTGCACGGCGCAATTTCCGAAGTGTCTCGCAATAAGCATCTGCTCTGATTGTTTGACCACGCGGTAAGAAATTAATGAGTAAGATGCCTTTCCAGTCCCAGAACACTGTGCACATCATTTTTCGAGGTGTCAAGATTTGCTTCGGCTTAACCTTTGCTGGGGATGAAGTGTGCCTCCATTCCATTGATTGCCGCTTACTTTCAGGGGTGTCGTAAGAAACCCAAGTTTCATCTCCTGTGACTATCTGTGTCAGAAATTCTTCACCGCTTTCAGCATAACGGGTCAAAAACTGAAGTGCACTACCCATCCGTTTTGTTTTGTGTTGCTCAGTAAGAATCTTTGGTACCCAACGTGAGCAAAGTTTACGAAATTTCAGTTTTTCGGTAACAATTTCATGCATTAGTGATCGTGAAATTTGGGGAAATTCCATAGCGAGAGCACTAATTGTAAACCTTCGGTTTTCATGGATCTTGTCATCAATCGCGTGAACCAGTTCTTCTGTAACCAAAGATGGACGCCCACTTCGTTCTTCATCGTGCGCATCACTACGTCCGTCATTGAACTTTCGGACCCATCTTCTCACCATTGAATCACTCATCGCTTTTGGTCCGTAAACATCGCAAATTTGCCGATAAATTTCACTAGGTTTCACTTTCCTCGCATTCAGAAAACGAATCACAGATCTGATTTCACAAGCGGCGGGATTTTCAATCAACACCGACATTGTAAACAAGCACAACAAAGCGTACGTGACTGACAGCGATCTCCAAATGGCGCGCGTTTCTTCTCCTTGATACAGAGCGTCTACTGCGCATGTGCGGAACTGCGATCGTAGAGCTGCAGCGGAGATAAATTGAAACGGAACTTACTTTCTGGACGTGCCTCGTATAACAATTGTGTCGCTTACCAGTTTAACTATTTTATCTTAACAGTTTAACTATTTTAACTGTGCATCTACCAGCAAGAACTACAGCTTATTCCAAACCCTGTTTTACTAAATAGAAGGTTGTTCTAAGTGATTACCTAATAGAAGTATTTTGTATATTTTCTTCTTCAGAGTGCTATTTTTCATTCTTTATTACACTTTAATCTTATTATTTCTCACAAAAGGAAGCATTTTTTGAAGCAATCCTTTTGTAAATATATTCTTCTTCTTCGTTTGACAGATGTAAAATCTATGCACTTCATGCCCACTGTAAACACGCATTAAAAAGTACAATTTTTGGAAATTTTGAGGACAATTAGGCATCACTTAATTTTTAAAGAAATTTGCACGTTATTGAAATTTACGCCATATTACTAATAAGGAGTCCGCTATATCTGATACAGATTTCAATGGCTTGATACAATTACTGTGATATGAAAAGTGGCCAGCCATATAGAATTTTATACAGTTTTATTTAAGAAACATAGCAAATGAAATCTAGCAATTTGCACATGAAAAGGTATAATATCTAGCTGGAAACTGCATCTTATTATTTATCAGTATTTTAAACACCGGAACAACAATGATTACGATGCCTTGAATTTGGCAAAGTATAAGAGAACAGAAGATAAAAGTAACGTAAATTATTTTAATTTATATTTCATAGAGTTTTATAGTCATTACTTAGTTTAACCTAATAATTTAATTTGTCATTTCATATTGATACACAGGGTTAAAATCTCATATATAAGAAACCTCATTCTCGTGCAAAATCTGTTATCCGTAATCATAAATCATTTGTTGTTGCAGAAGCATAAGTTGAAAGGATCATTATATTACTTTTTCTTTCCGATATAGCTCGAAAGACAAAATTAATTTAATGTCCAATGAAACAAAAAAAATGTCTCTTGACTTGATTTAAAATTTACAAATTTTATAATAATGGCTAACGAGGCTTCGAAAAGTTAATCAGCGCATTTATTCTTAAGCATTTCTCGTGAGATGATTTATTTTGCTTTAATGGTATGTAATACAATAAAGAAACATTAACACTAAAGTTTATGCTTGAACTGAATTTCATCATCTCGTAAATAAACGGTAACAATATCAAAGCGTCTTTGATATTATATTATTGGGAAACAAAAAGTAAATTTGATTTTAAAGGCTTCTATTCTTCACTGAGGATTTATTCACATCATTAATTTTAGTATGTATACATACAAAGTATGACTAATTTTAAGAGGCATTGTACACTTTTTATTTGCTGCCTGATGAATATGAGAATAATAGTTCCTTCATGCTGTTTAACTAAAAATGCAAAAGGTAATAGCTCATAATTAATTCCGCGTAAGCAACAACGTAGCAGTTCTACAAAATGACGTATATTTATGCGAAGGAAAGGTATATCTTTAAATTAATTTACTTATTTTTATACTTTTCTGGAGAACTCAGATGTGTAAAGCTTTGGTGGTTTTCTGAGACGTATTTAAAAATTAAATCCATGCTTGTTATATAATTAGTCGCTATGCTAAGAATTTTAGTACCTTATATATTGCATATATATAATCAATACTATTAAAATATGCGCGTCTGTTTGTTTTTGTTTATTTGCTTGTGGCCTTATCCCCTTCGGGACGGCTCGCAGTTGAGTTTCGAGAGATGTATCTTCGGATTCCACAAATTCGTGGGAAACCATTTCGACAATTCTTATCTTCGTACGACATTAATCAGCCGAAATATTTAAAAAAACTTTTAAAATGCTCATTTTTCCAAATGGCAACAGTCTCGCATGCTGGAGATCAAAATTTGCTTCATTTCAAAAAGTGTTGCCACCGCTCGCTTTCAAATCTTAGAGTTTCTTAATAAAAAATTTGTAAGTTTTACAAAATATGAAATAAAAATACCATTGCCAAATATTAAATGATTTATTTTTTTTATTCTATAAGCTCATGTTCTGACGTTGAAGAAAGCACAGGAATTTCATGTGAAGTCACTGTATGTTGGAAATTTTTTTGTTAATGTCAGCATTTTAAATAAATAGCTGCTTGGCTACATTTTTGTTTCAGTAACATATCATTGACATGATATGTTATTCAGTAACATATCATTGACATGATATGTTACTGCCACGTTAATCCTTTGTTGATATTGAGAAAAATTTGTTATATTACGCAGTGTGTTTTTTTAAGTAAGGGCCGTTTTGTTGTATACACTAATAGGTGGCACGCGTGCCGCAATGAATACTAGCA
>KK115274.1:123361-142824 GCA_000611955.2 Stegodyphus mimosarum | reverse complement strand
TTTTTTTTTTTTTTTTTTTTTGCAAAGAGATAACATATATTACGGTAACGAAGGTTATCTGTCTTGGAAGTAAATCTTTGAATAATAGAATAGGCTTAGTTTATAAGCTATTTTCTAAGATCTCGACACTAATGATTTCGTATTTCTATTACTGGAAGCCAAAAATCGCAAAAGTATGAATGTTGCCGTTCCCTAATCGAAAAACTACTAATAGTGAAATTCATAAGTCCTTATAGCCCTAACAAATCATACGTCACGTGTGCTTCTGAAGTTAAATTTTAAGAGGAAACAGTATAAAAGAAAAATCGAACATCCATATCCCCTTAAAAAAATAAAACTTGAAATAATAACAATATTTTATTAAGCGGAATAATTCTTTACAATTTTTAACCTTATTACATTGTTATACAAAAAAATCTACTTAGCTTTTTTTTCTCTTCCTCCCTATTCTATCTTAAGAAAGCAATCATAAATATAAAAGTACTACCGTATTTGTGTGTATATGTTTCAAGGCGGATGCATAAGACTGCTGAAAATACTAGACACTGTAGTTCTGGAGCTTGTCCTGGTTACGGTATCGGTGCGCTTCCGTTTAATAATGACTAGTATCAAAAATTGAGATCTATTGGAGCCTGGCTGTGGCGTAATTTTAACACTGTTGTAAGATATATCTTAATGTGTCTTCATTACTCTGCCTAACGTTACTTTCCTCAGACGAATTATTGCGGTACAAATTCAGGAAATATACGTACTGAACGTCAGTTAATCACACAATTAAGACACAAATGAAACTTCGGCTGTTATTTCTCATACTTACCTACTCTTTGTACTCAATTTGCCTTAAACTTAATTTGTCGACAGAAAAAACAGAAATTAATTTAAAAAAATAGTTAATCGAATAAAATCTGTAATAAAAGCTTCACTGTATATGAGTAATTCAAAAATGCTATGTACTATTCACGCTTTAATTTTGAAACAATCTCCTTTGTACTCTCTGTCTTCTACTTGCGGAAAGCAGTTTTGCAACAGTCTAATTTTACCCGTTGAAGTGCTTATTAAAATAATTAAATGAATTGTGAAATGAACATATTAAAATTCATTTTATATTTACGTGTGTAAATTGCTGTAACGCATAACGAAGAGTATGAAAGTTCCCCTTCAAATTTGCTTTCCTCCTCAAATATGACATTTTTACTTCCTTGTACGAAGTAAAAAGGAAGTACTATAATCGCAAAAAATTTCGGGTATGATATTTCAACGAAAATATCCATTTTGACCGCTATCGAATGCAATTTAACAATGTTTTTGCGTGGCATCCGTACGGAAGATCAGAATAAAGAACTCTTTTGTCCCCAAAAAATTGTAAAACTGATTTAAAATGAATTCTGAAGAGATTTTTTGTGGTGCTTGTACGTAAATACGTATGTATGTATCTCGCATAACTCAAAAATGAGGAGCCTCAGAACGTTGCAATTTTGTATATAGGACCGTTATAACATGCAGATGTGCAACTCGCATTTTGTTTGCAATCGGCCGCACCAAAAGCATATAAATGGATGTATATATATATCCACTCTGTTACTCGGCTCAGTGAGCTCAGCGTATTCATTCTTATATGTTGCTAAATTGTGCATTTTTTGCTTTAAAAATAATTGAATTATATTGTTCTAATCTTCCGGTTAAGGTTTTTATGCCTTTTAAATCTGTATACAAGTAGAATTATCAAGAATTTAAAATTGTTTAAGTGCGGCTAACCCTAATCATTTTTCCGATAGCAGCCAAATTTGTTTACATTTCAAACTTAGGAGATTACTGGATTTGTTACCAATCTAGAGAAACTAAGCTTTGCAACAAAAAAGTGAATGCCTTCCTTTATCATTGCGAAATTAATCATGCTTAATGTATTCTGGAATTTATTCAAAGAAATAACTGTTAAAGATTTACTTCGTAATTTTTAATATAGTTATTTTGAGTTTTTAGGAATTTTTGCTTTGTCGCGAAAAGAGAAATGAATTAATTGAATGAGAAAATATTAAATCGTCTGTGAAAATTTATTTATTTATTTATTTTTGTTTGCTTAATTTCTTTTACACGTGGTTTTAGTTTTATTATAGTATTTGAAAAGAACATGGGGCAACAATTAGGTAAATCTCCATATGATATACATAATTTTTGTGCTTTCTGAGTTATAAAATGAATGAGATGTAACGCTGTTAAGTGAGCCTAGCGCCATAGTGTCACTTTGGTAAACAAATATAGTGAATTTTAAAGAAAGTTCAATCGATAAAATAGATTTAATTCAATTCAATAAGTTTAAATGAATGAAATGCAAATATGTATAATAAATGAAATGCAAAATCCGTATAATTTAATATTCCGTACAAGATAGTCATGTGGCACAGACGTCAGATTTTTTTATGTTTATGTTGGAATTACACTTAACTCTGCAATTTAAATTATTTTATATTAAACATCATTCTACATCAAATGATTTGTTTCATCAAATTCCCTGATTTATTTGATAATCATGATCAAGCTACTTAGTTTGAAAATGCTTTCTAAAAGCTCTCTGTTGAAAGACTGCTTTTCTTTCAAAAAACATCTTGCACATTTTGGAAGATTGCAGTTGCTCTAAAAGTTGAATTTAAGTTCGATCGTCGTACTAGGTAGATTAGCAAGGTAGGTTTTAAGATGGGTCAGCAAGTTAACTATATGTCTGAAGCAGTATAACAAAGACAATAACCATTTTGTTTAATCTTGAACTTGTCACATAAAAGACATGACTCGTGCTACAGATTTCAGAACCCTCAGATTATATACATGCAAAGCTAATTTGCATTCTGGTGAAGAATAGGGAAGGAAGAAGACATAGTAAAGATCAAAATCAAAATGGATGTTTAATTAATATAAAGTGGTTTACAGTTTCATTAAAAGATATTTTCTTTAATTATTTTACATGTTAAGTAATTCGTTTCATTGACTGAACACTGGGAGACCTCTGCCCTGAATTGTTTACTTTTGGAGAGCGGACATATTGGCTGTATATTTCATTTGATTTTCCGAAAAGGAACAAGAGTCAAATTTCATAGCGAGTCCTTTATTTCTAGTGAAGTATTCTTCCAGAGTAACAAATCCAACTAGGCATTTAAAAAATTAATTTAAATGCATGTCTAACATATTGTAGAGCACTTATTCTAATCATAACTGGAGACATTTTTATATTTAATAGTGTCATCTATTAAGTAATTAGGTTTCGTAAACGTTTTCGCGATGGAGCCCCGTAATATTTACGAAACCTTTGTGGGACCCCATGCGGATTGTGTAAACCCGACATACGCGTGAGTTAAACTGTCTGTTTCTTCTCGTATACTGAAATATACTGTTGCAGTTTTAGGTCATTAACTTTAATTTTTAATTTTAAGACATAGAACCATGTGAAAATTTTACATAAGCAGCAAAGTTTAAAATTTAATACAATAATAAAAATAAATTAAATTACTTGGGTAAATTCAAACATTAACTAGAGTCTGTCCATTAAGTGTAGCAACTTGTAAGGTCACTACTGAGAAAACCCACTTACTTCTAACAGAGCAATATGCTTTGATTAAGTATAAATGGCAAGGGTGTGTCTGTTTATTTTTAATTATATTATCAAATCTTGGCAAAGTAGTCGACACCGCAGGACGAAGCACTTCTTCAATACTCATTACATTTGATCGACATTTTGATTTTATGGTGATTAAAGACGTAAATGCCGTTTCATACAAATATGCCATAGAAAGGTAAAGGAAAGTTTATGGCAATTTAGAAATCGTTGCGAATTCTTTTGTGACTCCTAGTCAAAACTCTTTTAAGGACTTTGCAATATTAAAGTCAATTTACAACCCCGAATCATTTGATAACTCGGCATGTTCCTGTGATTTTAAGGGTAAATGAAAAATATTTTCCAGATTGATTTCGAATGGTTTCACAATCCATATTAGTTCTTCAGCACTGAAATTTGAACGGAAATATATTTTAAGACACCGAAGATGTTCATTTATCACTCTAAAAACTCATCTTTTCGATGATCTGTTCCATCATTTTCGCTTAAAAATTCAAGTTTTGCAACAAGCATTTCTAACGAGCACTTTTCTACCATGGTTCTCCATATGGTAGTTTTCTTCATAAAAGCGTCAAATTTTGATTTGAATACGAATATGTTGCAACTTTTTCCTTGAAGCGACAAATTTAGTTCGCTTGCTTTTTCAAATATGTCACTCAAATGACACAGTTTTTGTAGCCACAACTTGTTATGAAATAAATTCCCAAAATCAGGTTTTTGCTCGTTTACAAAGAGAAGAACTTCATTTTTTATTTTAATAATCTTTTTAAACTGTGGCTCCTTGAAAGCCACCTTCCCTCTGAATGTAATAATAATGACTTTTTTTATTCAGAACTCATGTCTTTACAAAGATTTAAAAACAAACTCCTGTTCACAGACCGACTTTTAATAAAGTTGACGACTTTAACGCTATCTCGAAGCACAACATCTACCTCCGCTGATATTGTTTTGGCCACAGGGCCTCTCGATGTGCCATACATTGAGGAAATGTTATATATCCGCTGCCACTTCCCTTTACTTTGGCTAGATATTCAAGTTTTTCACTACCATCGCTTTAGCATTACCGTCTGTGCAAATCCCAACACAATTTTCCCATTACAATGAAAAAATGATTAATTTTACAAATGAAAATTCCATGAAAGATTCAATGAAATTCAATGAAAAATTCATCAATTTTATGAATTGTCCTCTTCTATTGTGTATCCATCCAAAGAGCAACAAAACAAAAATTCCCCTTGTGTACATCCTTCAAAAATATACACTAATAAATAAGCCAAGTTGGTAGCAAAAGTTGATTCATCTAAATTGATTGCAAACTTATTAGAACTAATTTTTGAGCCTCGTTGTTAGCTGGTTCTATTGATCTTTATTAATTTCCGAAATTCGTTTTTAAACCGTACCGTTGAATAATGAAATTTTACGGATTTTATCAGATTACTTTTTGCCGTGAACTATTTCGGACATCTTAATAGCAGCAGACAATATTAGATTTTCTCCGATTGAATAGGCCCTTGTATTTTTTGCAATTAAAAAGGGTGCTTCATAAGACTCAAGGAAATACTTTTCCTCTTTGAGTTTTTTTTGCAATGCGCAGTATCCTTGTATTGAGATGTCGCTTTAATTTGGTGGGTTTCATGCTTTCTGTAGCCAAAACGTCTTTACAAATTAAGCCTAATGGCTTTTCAATTCCATCATAATTACAAGAAATAAAACCAAATTCCAAATATGATTTGTTATAATATTTCGGTTTTCTTTGTATTTTAACTGCGCTCGTGCTATGTACCGGAGATGATTTTTCATTTTTTTTCATTTCCTTTACCTAAATTCAGCCAATTATCTCTATGATGTGTGAAAATATTTGACAAAATTACTGTTGAGAAAAGACGGGGGTGTGTATGGCGAGACGGCTGATCTTGCATACGCAGGGCCTTTGACGAACTGACAGCGTCACGTGCAAAGCAAGTAAAACGAACGTTTCTATTATAGACAATTTTGTTGAAATATTTTCGTTTTTTCTTTGTTTCTTTGTTTTATCTTTGCCTATTTTCAGACACATTGCCTTAAAATATTTGCTAACTGTAAAATTATCATAATAAGTTAAAGAAATATTAGAACTGGCAAACTTTCTAGCGACCCCTGCTGCAGGTTTCACGACCCCAATTGGGATCTCTACCCATTGTTTGTAAAACTCTGCATTTTAACATCCAGATTTTGCTCTGAATGCTTATTTGAGTTATAATAATGTGTAATTTAATAAACCATGCATTTTTGTATGCGGTTGCTATGACTTCGTAAAACATTTAAATAAATTATCAGCTATGTAGCAGTTTAATATTATTTCTGCAAAAAACTTTAATCATCCTTACCGCAAATATTTTGAGCCTTAGAGACAGCACACACATTTTCAAATTTATTGCTTTCCATTGCTCAGAATTATATACATGTATTATCAAAATTTTATCTTCATGACTTTTCTGTTTAGCACAATTCAGAAGTCATTCGTAAAAAGAGTTAGAAATGCATAAAAAGTAATAATTTTTGAGCTTTTAACTCTTTCTTTGCACTTCTCCAAATAGGTCTATGGGAATTATAAAACGACTATTAAAGAGCATTTTAAAAAGATGTGCAATTGCTGGTTGAATGTTAATTTTGTGCGAGTACAGGATCAAGATTTTACCTGTTTCGGACAAACATAAATAAAAAAATTGCTTAAATTGATATTAAAATAGAATGAATTACAAAATTTAAGTTCGAGCTGGTAATTTTTAAACTTAAGTAAATAATGTAATAGATTGAATGCACGAGTCCAATAAAAAGTTAATAAACTTATTCTTATCAAAAGAAATATAACAGAATGTCGAAATTTTCCTCAGAGATATTCGCACAAATGTTCAAAATACACGCAATATAATTAGTAGTTATACTTTAAACTACTAAAAACGTTAAATTACAACGCAGTGCAAAGCGAAAAAGTGAAAGCTAACTCATATTTATCTCAATTCGAGCGGAACTACAGCTCGCAATATCAGTAACTAAGCAGCTGAGCTGAGATGTATCTTTCCAGCATTAAGTAGCTTTTAACCGGCAGCGAGAAATTTCTGGTAATTTCTGCTTCTCGAGATTTCTGGACAGAAAAACGAGTAGAATGACGCTTGCAGCTAACTTAGTGTTCAATTACATTTATTCAATTTAAATATAAAATGATCGAGAAAAATTTATTCATTGTTAAGTGCAGGTGCTCCCGCATTTTTTTTTTACTTTTCCTGCATAGCTCTACCTCTAAATTTGTCTATCGCTGTGTTGCACGGGAAAATACAACAATTTTAACTATAATTCTGCTAAAATTAGCTATTTAAATGCAAAATTGGTAACAATAATGTTATTTTAGATATGGCAATTAATGATTTATTATTAGTTTCATCTTTAAAAGGTAATAATATTGAAAAACAGCATAAGTATCAACAAAGCAATTACTTTTGACTAGTACACAATCATCGTTGTAGGGAAATAAAATGTTCTTTTTAGAGCATTACGCAGAACCTACAAAGAATTCGCAAAATAAAGAATGTTTTAAGCATAGAAATAGAATTGACAACGAGTTTCGAACAATATTTTGTTTATCTAAAATGGTGAAAAATTTGAAATTCTGTACAAGCACTGTTTCATGCGAATATATTCGAACAAGGAAATTTTTAAAAAGAACTCAGAAAAACTTTGAGCGTTTCATGAATTTCAGTTATTCTTGATCCTAAGAGTATTTTAAATTGGAAAGTATTTGAATAAATTGAATTGTCCGTACATTTTGAATTTTTAGTGTCATAAACGTCATATATTTTGAGCAAAGTTTTCTGATTGAAAGGAATTGCATAAAGATGATGATTAAAGGCCAAAAATTGATATATATAAATAAATTGAAATATTTTAACTTCAGAAACCTAGATTTGACATATGCGTTTATTTTCAGATATTTTAATATATAATATAAAATCATTTCTGTCATTGTTAATAAGACAAAATATCGCTACATTTTTCAAATTAGAAGTTAAAACTCGATTAGATTTTTTTCTAGCTTTAGAATGTTAAGGACAGAACAAAGGACCCTTTTCCCCTCAAAAAACAATTATAAAACTGAATTAAAAGGGATTCTGAAGAGAAGTTTTCGTGGCGTCTTTGCGTACGTACATAGTATGTACGCATGTATCTTGCATAACTCAAACGCGAGTAACCTCAGAACGTTGAAATTTTGCATATAGGACTGCTTAAGCATGTCGATGTACACCTCCCATTTTGGTTGTAATTGGCCGCACCAAAAGTATATAAATATAGGTATAAATATATATCCACTCTGTTACTCGGCTCAGTGATCTCAGTTTCTTTATTTTTGTATGTTTGTAACTGCGCTTTTTGTGCTTTAAAAATGGTTGAATTATGTTGTGCTTATCTTCTGGTTAAGGTTTTTATGTCTTTAGTAAATCTGCATGCAATATTTGTAGAATTATCAACAATTTAAAATTTGTTTAAATGCAGCTAAGCCTAATTATTATTAGCATAGCAGCCGTATTTGTTTGCATTTGAAACTTAGCAGAATGGTGGATTTGCTGCCAGTCTAGAGAAACCAAGCTTCGCAACAACAAAGATAACTCCTTCTTTTATTATTGCGAATTAAGTGTCAAGCTTAATCCGTTCTGAAATTTATTCGAGGAAAGTTTTAATTTCCTCGAAGAAGGGAAGTTTTAGTGTTTAAGATTTACTTCGTAATTATTGATATAGATATTTTAAGTTTATTTATATTTTTCCTTGTCACGAATTGGAAACTGAATTAATTGAATGAGAAATACTGAATCGTCTGTGAAAAACTGTTTCTTTTCTTTTCTTTTTTCTAAATTTCTTTTATACACAGTTTTAGATTTATTACAGTATTTGAATAAAACATATGGCAACAATTAGATAAGTATTCAGGGGATATGATTTGTGCGCATTCTGAGTTATAAAATGAACGAGATGTAACGCTGTTAAATGAACTTAGCGTACAGTGAATTTTAAACAGTGCATCTGTTCTATTGTGGTTTATGCGCTATTGACTAAGTAGATTTAATTCAAGCCAATGAAATGAAATGCAAGAAAAATGTGTATAATTTAATATTGCGTGCAAGGAAGTCATGTGGTGTACAAATCAGATTTTTCATTTAATAGAAATATTAGTTTTAGGAGACGCATATTCTATTAAAATAAAAAAATAATAATCTGTTGCTATTCTGTTCATTGTAACATTTTAAAATTATATTCGATATGGTAATTTTATAATGCTTTTCAATTTATCAAAATGGAGCATTAATGTATACATTTCTTATTATCATTGTTCTGTTTTCAGTAGTGGCAAATTCAAAAATAATACTTTGTTTTTAAACTGGAGCTTTTTCATGCACAATGAATGCGAAGACAACTATGCAATAGCCTTAGAAGTATTTAAAAGAAATTAATCCAGGAATGAGCCTTTTGAAAAATTAAAGGGACTGCTATCAAATGGAACATTTAAAGCAACTAATCACTCCCGCAAACAAATAAAGGCTTCCAACTGTAAAATATTTTATTAAAAATACACTTGACCCAAGTAACAATAGTAATAATAATAACAATAAAAAGAAGTACGAAGAAAAGAAATCTATTTTATTCGAATAAATTAAATGCTCTCTACCTAGATTTAAGATAGCCTAATTAGTTTTTATTACACCATTCTTGCTTTTAAAGTGCCAAAATGACTGATTTTATGTAAGCAATCTCAAAGCACTAAACAGAATTAGATCTCTAATGTCCAAATTGTTAATTATTGGACACATCACTTCTCGATAATAATCGTTCAATTTTAGAACAATTTATAAAATATCTTAAAAATTCGAAAGAAACTTTGTTTGAAAGATTATTGTGTTAAGTTTCCTTATGACGCATAAAATCAAATTTTCCGTGATTTCCTCAATATAATAGAATAAGTGCAAAAATTTGGTAAAATTATTTCATCAATAAAAAAATATTATGGGGCCACCACATGACAAACTTGTACAGAATATAAAATTATCCGCATTTTTTCTTGCATTTCATTTAAACTTATTGGATTGAATTAAACGTACTTCGTCGATAGCGCATAAACCACAATAAAATAAATGCGCTCTTTAAAATTCACTATATTTGTTTACCATCGCGCCACTCTGGCGCTAGGTTCATTTAACAGCATTAAATCGCATTCATTTTATAACTCAGAATATACAAAAATTATATCACCTGAACAATTATCTAATCGTTGCCACATGTTCTATTCAAATACTATAATAAATCTAAAACGATGTATAAAAGATATTAAACAAAAATTTTAAAAAAAGAAAGAAACAGTTTTTCACATACGATTCGATATTTTTCATTCAATTAAGTCAGTTCCACTTCAGGGCAAGGCAAAAATACACAAAACTCAAAATGTCTATAATAAAAATTACGAAATAAATCTTAAAAACTTATTTCCTCGAATAACTTCCAGAATGGATTAAGCATGATTTAATTCGCAATAATAAAAAAGCGTTATCTTTCTTGTTGCGAAGCTTAGTTTCTCTAGATTAGCAACAAATCCACTATTCTGTTAAATTTCAAATGTAAACAAAGATGGCTGCTATGGTAAAAATAATTAGGCTTAGCCTCACTTAGACAACTTTTAAATTGCTGTTAATTCTACAAGTATTGCATGCAGATTTATTAAGGCTTAAAACCTTAATAAACGACGCACTGAGAAGATATAAAGCAAATTGGACACAACTTGATATGCATACAAGTTTCGACAGAAAATGCAAAATTTTACATTTTAGCTGCCAATGAATAAAAGGTTGTCGCTACAGCGCATCTGAACTGCGCAACTGGCAGGATATTTAAGAGGAGAAATTACGGTTCCAGGTCATAATTTCTTCACAAACTTCGTTCCGTATATTCTGGTAGACAGTAACAATACCTGGCATCAGGTTCACGAACGATATGCGCAGATGTCAGAATTCTAGAGAGGTCGGGTAGTTGGGCTCAATGAAGCTGGTTGGTCGTATCGGCGAATACCTCGACATTTGAGCAGGAGCGATTTCACGATTAGACGATGTTGGCAGGAATGGGTGAACCATGGCCGCACACAGCGTCATGAAGGAAGCGGTAGGCTTAGAGAAACGACAAAACGTGAAGACCGAGCAATCGTCAGAGCGGCACTCACAGCCCCAGATGAATCATTATCATCGATTGCACGTGCAACTAGTGCTTCAGCGACCGCAAGGACCATTCATAGACGGCTCACAGAAAGGGAGCTGAGGTCACGGCGCCCCTTGCGCCTACTACCACTGACTTCTGTACAACGTCAAGCCCGTTTACAGTGGTGTCGAACTCATTCGCACTGGAATGTCACTGACTGGAGCAGAATAGTCTTCAGTGATGAGTCCCGCTTTGAACTGAGCCCCGATGACCAGCAAAGGCGAGTCTGGAGACGCCCCGGACAGCGGTGTAATACCAACCTGACTGTCTTCCGGGAGACAGGCCGACAACCAGCAGTGATGATCTGGGGTGCCATTTCATTTCATAGTAGGACCCCTTTGGTTGTCATCCGTTGCAACCTTACAGCACAGCGATACGTCGACGAAGTTCTAAGGCCCGTTGCGTTGTCCTTCATGTCACGCCACCTTGGTCTTACATTTCAGTAAGATAATGCACGCCCCCACACTGCACATGTGTCTACTGCTTGCCGAATATTACCTTGGCCAGCTAGGTCGCCAGATCTCTCTCCTATTGAGCACGTTTGGAGCATTATGGTAGGGCCCTCCAACCAGCTCGGGATGTTGACGATCTAACGCGCCAGTTGGACAGAATTTGGCACGATATCCTTCAGGAAGACATCCGCAACCTCTATCAATCGATGCCAAGCCGAATAACTGCTTGCATAAGGACCAGAGGTGGATAAACGCGTTACTGACTTTTTCACTTTTTGAAGCTCTATCACTTCAATAAATCATCCAATTAATTTTTCTCAAACTTTTTTGTTTGTCTAAGAGTGTATATATGATTGCAATCAAAATAGGAGGTGCACATCTACATGTTATACCAGTTCTATATACAAAATTTCAACGTTCTGAGGCTACTAATTTTTGAGTCATGCAATATGCATGCATACGTACGTACGTATGTACGTACAGACAGTATGAAAAACCCTCTTCTGAATCCGTTTTAAATCAGTTTTATAATTCGTTTGGGGAAATAAAGCCCATTATTCTGTTTTTAAGTACAAATGTCACGCAAAAACATCGTTAAATTGCATTTGAAAGCGGTCAAAATGGATGTTTATGGTAGAAGGAATTTTTCGTGATTACCATTGTTTCTTTACTTCGTACATGAAGTAAAAATAAGAAGTGGAATTTTTAGAACTTCTTTCAAAGTTTATGACGACACGATCTGTGGAACTTATGTGCCGAATTTCAAAACGGTAAAACACCTTCTTTGACTTAAATGATAAATACTCTCTCATTCTGCACTTAAAGGGAGAATAAATTAATAAATTAATAAACATAGAAAACAAAAAACTACACAATTGAATTTTAATAATGAAGTCTACGGTATCATGGAAACTTTTCAAACTATGACATTTCAAACATTATTATGTCGGAGAAACGTTAATGGGAGCTCCGTCTCCATGAAATAACATGAATGTTAAATCCTAATTTGATACGTTACATTTTGGAAATCCCTTTGTTAAAATAATCTGATCACTTTCTAAAAGCTTGTAAAAGGTCCGTTTTATAAATTTTTAAAATTTTAACAATTTATAACGTATAAATGTTTTGTGTCGAAATTTTAATATGCGAAATATATAACTGACCCTTTAATCTGCTTAGACATCATTTACTCTTTAATCTGCTTAGAGATCATTTACTCTGAGTTAGACGGAGCAGCATCAATGCATAATAGCTACATAAGATAAAGAAACTTGCAGTTGAGGTGGTTTTACTCTATTTTTATTTTCCAGTTGACGTTTGTGGCCACATTTACTCGGCACTCTAGTCGTGGAAGTTGTTGCGATAGAAAGCGCGCACAACGAAATAGCGAATAAGCAGCGAACAGAGAGAAACTAAAGTGCCTAGTTGCCAGTATGGAAGTAGACGAAACGAATGGTTTTAGTGAGTTAAAAGTTTCAATTCCCAATTATTATGTCATCAACGCTGCGCAAGCCATGCAAAATGGAATGATCTAGAAGTGACACAATCCAGAGAAGTTATTACGATTTTTGAAACAACGAGAGAGAATTAAAGTGAATTAGGGGTTAGTTCAAATTATAATTTTGATTTACATATTTTTATCTTATGTATACGTGCATGCAAACGTGCGTGTGTTTTGTGTGTGTGTGTGTGTGAGAGAGAGAGAGAGAGAGTCGAACCGAGAAGTTTTGTGCCAAAGAATCAATTTTGCCTTCGTTTATCACTTCTTATCTTGACAAATAAAAATTTATTTTTCCAATGAGTTGAGCTTCATTGTTGGTAAGTTGGTGCTATTCGACACTATTTTGAATTTAAATTAAGGGGTCAGTTTATGGATGAATTACAGCAATTCTGGCTTCATTTTTTTATCCTTAAATGCCATTAAATTATATTCTTTTGTGATTTATTCGTATATTTATTTATAATTTTGTTTTATTTAGCAAGTGGAAAGGATTTTCACAAAAAATATTTATACGTTTCTAAAATTAAAAGATACTTTAATATTGTGAAGTTTATTAGTTTGGAATATTAAACTCATAATAACAAAAAAAAATTGTTAAAGAACGAATACTTTAATTTTCGAATGCAGCCAACGCAATTAATATTACTTTGGTTGGGTGTCAGTATGTAACCTACCAGTGTCTTCCAGGACACGAGTCCTGTAAGACTTTGAGAATAAGATCTCCATTTCGAAGAACATCGCACTGATTTTTTGCAAAAAACAATGTTCGCCAATAATTTCTTAACCTCAGAAAGTTTTTCTAAAGGAAGTTTTGTTTTTAGTTACATATAAATGTAAATATTTTGTCTATCGATATGTTAGGAGCCCCATGTCTATATATTTTCTAATTTAATATAAAATACCTCCATCATTGTTACTGGAAGTAATCATTGGTACTCCATCATTGGCAAATATAGAACTGGAAGAATGTGTGAATTGTAATTGTTAGTACATATACATAACCAGCTGTCGACGGTAAAATAATAAAGCTAAGAAGTTCACCACCACATTTGAAAAGGCTTCCATGCAATACTCTATAATATACCCTAAAATTAGTTTTCACTCCGTAGCTATCTAACTTGGAGCTCAAAAAGGATATTCTCCTTAATTTTTGCTTTGATAATTTTGGGTAACTATTGGAATTTTATTTAAAATGAAAATTTCTGTAAACGTTTCTAAACATTGATTTCATAAAATTTTGCCTTGAACTAATTCGAATATGTGACAACTACAACTACACTTTCTGCCAATAAAACATTAAAAAAAATTACAGTTTTAATGGTTAAAGCTAATTTGCCCTATTCAAGCCAGAAAATGTAACATCAAATACTTTTCCTCCTATCTGTTAAATACATTAGTGAATTTGATGAGCACCAAATATAAACTAGCTTTTAGTGGTTAGTACATTAAAACAACTTCCATTAGCCAAATATGAATCAATTAAGTTGCGTTTTGATTATTAAATTAAATACCTGAACAACCCAATGATAACTTGTGTGTATTATGTATAAGCAGACATGTTAATAAAATAAAACATCATACTAAATTTATAAGTGAAACAGACTTTTATTTTGTCTCTAAAATTAATTTAAACTATTAGCAATAATGATTATGCTCCCAGGAGACAAAAAAAATTGTATAGCATTACAAATGTAAATTAATTGATAGTTAACGCATTGCACTTATAATCACATAATTTTGTATCTCTCAATATTAACCAGTATTTTAAATGTTTGAATACAATTATATAATATATTATTATACACTGAAATGAACTTAAATCTCCCTACTCTTTCAGCAAAATAATAATATTTTTGTTTGTAAATTTCAAGAATACCCATAAGCTAAATGAATAAACATGAATTTAAACCTATCTAACTTGATTTTGAAATGAATTAATTACTTGAATTAAATTTAATGATTCAGCAAAATTCACTACGAAGAAAATTGCTTATCTCTTGAAATCTAAACAGATGGTAGCATTATATGTCGAGGAAACATCAAAGTCTATAAGCAGAAGGCAGAGGAACTTTTCGGTACGGACGAGAAGGTGATGCAAAGCTGGTCAACTGGCAAGACATAGAATTTCACTAAAGATGACTGATGGCTTTTTCCAGAAACGTGTCCTCAGCTCCACGAACATGGGTGTGACAGAAGATGAACAAAGCGACATCCGAGTTGAATCTTCTGGCCACGAAAGGAAGACTCAATTGCCATGAGAAGGTCATGATGAATCAGGAAGATATAATGGACCACAATAGTACCAAGACGAAGATGAACTATACTTCCATGGTGTATAATGTCGTGTTAACTGATGGCGTAGTAATATAACAAAACATCCTTCGGGAGTAAACTGTGTATCTAGTGTAACTCGTCGAAGGGTTTACAGCATCCAGAGAGAACCATATTACTGCCCCTCATTGTTACTTAGATTCCGCAGCACAGCAATCACTGGAGGAAACGATAGCACAAGAGTGCGAAAAATTGAGTGCACCGTCTTTTTTTGCAAAGGTTTAACAACGGCGCCAAAACTTACTCAAAAATGTGACAATTCCTGACAAAAACGCACCAAAGTAAACAGTAAAAAAATTCTTACTTTTTAAAACGTTAGTTCAACATCTTTCCCCCGCGCCGCCAAAAACTTCGCCAATCAAAAACACCTGTTGACAGTAAACAACAAGAAAACCTAGAGCTCTGCCGGAAGTCCAAAGTGATCTTCACTATAAATGACCCCAAAGCCGCTTAAAAATGACAAGATAGTAATTACACCAAACTCTACGAAAGCTACACAATTTTGTTAATTAAATTAGCATAACTCACAAACTAATTAAGCTTTCAACTTAGAAGTACTTTTAAATTAAAGCGAAAATTTTTCTGTTTCTTATAGTATAAGTTGTAAATATGTAAACCCAAATTAAGTATTTTTAAATCCAGATTATAACATGAAAATTACACCCATTTCCTTTGTCTACTGCCAAGCACATTCCGAAAACGAAAGTAACGAACTTACTATCTTAAGTACAAAACTCCCATTAAAGTAAAACAAATTAACATAGAGATTAATAAAATACATATTGTGTAGCATAATTTGGAATATAAATGAATGAATTAATAAATTAGCTTAATTTCGCTACACAACATTTCTCATTCATATATAAGCAAGAATATTTCTATAATCAAGTCAATGTCAAAGGAGTTGGTGCATTTCCTTGTGATCTCCGAAGAAATACTAAGAACGTGTCATGCAGTTTCAGAAAAAATATTTAATATCTGACAATCATTTCATAATTTAATTCATAATTAATAATTTTGTTACATTACCTCATGTGTGCAGTATACACAATTGGTACAGACGAATTATAATTTTACTTATGAATCAGAAAGCCTATTTTTTAAAATTTGAATTTTTAAGAATGTATTGATTGCCTCCTTTCTTCAAAATTATATTCGTCTTGAAAAGCTTCAGATAAGCCTGCTTCACTTAAATGCTCAAAATTGTAAGTTGGGAAAAGTTTAGGTTTTAAATTATGTATTGCTTCCTTTAATGAAAAATCGCACGTTTTGACCATTTCCTAAAATATTATCTTTTTTAATCTTAGAATCTAATATATCAGTCCTTCTTTTTATGATAAATAATGTTTTTTATGATAAAAGTAATGCAATTGCTTAAGCAGAACTGACTGAAATAGTGTTTTTCAGGATTGAAAACGCTGAAAACTGCAGCTGAATTTCTGGTGTAGTGTTGAGAGCCTGGAGGTAATGGAAATGGAATACTGCATCCTTGGGTTCCATTTTCCAGGGGTAGACTTCCTAGAGTTTAGAACCTCTGCGTGCTTTGATTATGTTAAATAGCCAAATCAAGACATCTGTTGTAAAAATATTTAAACAAAGAGTTCTGCTTCCAAAGCGTGGAGATGGCAGAAAACTTTTGATTTTATGATTGGAAACATCGAAATGCATAGAAATCACAGTTTTGTTTTCCTCCAGTAAAACTACTGCTTATCATACAATGCGTTTACAACTAGCCATGTTTGTTATAATACTTTTCATCACTAAGAATAGTGACCTTTCATCCTAAGCATGTATAAAACCTTTCGTTGTAAGCGCACGTGTTCACTTTCCGTGTATTTATTTTCAAGAGTACCTTTAGTTCTGCTATTTTGTGATGTACAGTAAAAGAATACGTAATCCCAAACTAAAATTTATAAATTTATCAAAAGATTTTTTTCATTCTTTTTCTACCTTTTCTGAACACTTGTCTTTTCTTATTTTATAAAAAGTTTCGCGTTAAATTTTACGTGAAGTAAATTAAGCCCAATAAACTTATCTATCATATATATATCCACTTTTACATTACTAGAGATTGAAAGTAACCTTAATATTTTAACTTCAGAAACATAATACTGAAATTTACTTTTATGCCAGAAAATCTGATATATGACATAAAGATTTAATTGTGATGGAGGTATTATCTAAGTTTCAACAGTATGTAAAGGAACAAGATAAAAATAAAAACATACAAGGTTTTCCTACTCGGATAATTACAATGTTCTTAGAGAATTTTTTCTGTTGCTTTGGGACCGACACACAAAGCCTCGCGTGAACAGTTAATTAAGTTTGGACCGAAATGCAAAGCTTTGCTTTTCACCCTCTGCAATTTCAGTCGTCCACCGATTTCCTCCATTTCTAATTAATCTTCTTTTAATTAACTTAGAACGCACCTGCTACTCTGGCTAGCACTGATAGGAATTTCGCAGTTCGATTTGATTGCAGATGATATTCATGGAATAGGAAAAAGATTTATATGAAGACACATCCGGTGAGATGTCTGTAGCAGACCATCGAAACTTGATAAGCTTGAGAATTTCTATGAATCTGGTAACTGTCCATTTTAATTACACTACAGCCTATTTGTATTTACAATGAATTTATCGGTTGTCAGTTCAATGTAAACGATTAAAAATGATGCGTTAAATATGCACATGTAATAAAAATAGCTTAGTTATTTCTGGGTGTAAATAAATTAGTGATGTTCCTTGCGCGATAAATAATACATTGCCAGTTTTAAAGAAAATGCTTAGAGTAAAATATTGAAGTTAATTTTTCCTCGAAACGTTTGTCAATAGAAATCAGAGTTAAGAAACATATTTTAGTACATAAAATCAACATGTAAATACTCATGTAAATTCATAACTCATTTGCGTTAATTTATCTGTAGTTACTGTGTATCTTGGTCTTTCCTGTGATGGAAACGTACCGTTTATTTACCATTACTTTATTGAAAAAACTAGCTATATAATTTGAAAAACGTTATAATGAGCCACAGAATTTTATACATTGTGCCTTATGATGCATTATATATATATATATATATATAAAATCCATAGTTTTGCTTAGTATCCATATGTATAGTTCCATCCATAGTTAACTATAGTATATATAAATAGTTCTATCCATAGTATGTATATTTCCATATATAGCTGTAGATGGTCTTTCTCCAGAAATGGATTTACATAATCCAGAGACTGAATTACCCAAGCTGGAACGAATTTCTCAATAGACTAGTTATCCAGTTGTTGATAAAACTGAAAAACTGAGCGTAGCTTATTCTTTATTCTTGAAGCTGCTGATACTAATTAGTATTATTATTACGCTTTGACAGAAGCTCATAAATCTGCCATGAAGATGAAATGTATTCCATAGCAGATCATCTGCCCATCCATGGGAAAATTAAAAAGTGACTGCAGACGTTGTTTTCCAAAATTCTGGACATCTGCTTGTAGTTCCTGGAGATTCTGTTATCAGAACATGTTATCTGTTAAGCAGAACATCATAATTCATACAATATTTTCATACAAGAATGCATATTCTGCCATGAATTTTCACTGCATTTTAGTCATCAGCTTGAAGTAATTTAATAACAAACCAATTTTTTCACATAACAGAAAACTAAGTTTCATTTTTATAAGTAAACTTTTTAAGCAGCAACGGGACAAATACTTTATTTCTGTATATTTTAAAGCTTCTCTCTTCATTTCATTTTTTATTTCCAAATTATTCGAAATTTAAAAATATCTCCTTGCACATAAATTATTCTATCAACAATTAGCGAATGCAGTTAAAAAATTACAATTCGCGAGAACTTGAAATAAGTTTTAGAAAGCCAAACAGCAAGCTACTACTTCCAGATGTTCGAATGTCTCACTGTTGGGGATGAAGAGCCCTGCATTACAAATATTCCATGCAGAACCTAGCAAGGGATAAATGTTTTAATTCATAATTTATAAAGCTATGTCTGTGTGCCGAACGCAACTTGCGTTAAAAAAAGATTTAGCTTAACAACTTTAAAACACTTAACACCAGGTTGCGACTAATGTATTAACATACATCGAAAAATGTATAAATTGAAGTAAAATATATATTAAGAAAATATATCAGAACTAATTAACTCAAAAGGAAGCAGCACATAATAATAATTCATGATTATGTATAATTCTATAAATACTTGCTAATGATATTAGACTATCTCTGTCAAAAGAATTCGATTTGGAGTCTATCTTTTAACATTTTTAAGGCTAAAACAGTAGAGTAAATATAT